>CAUYRB010083104.1:0-58930 GCA_963574695.1 Propithecus perrieri | reverse complement strand
TTCCTAATGCTCTTGATAGTGATATATAGAGATGTAAGGAAACATGGTACTTACAGCGTATATACACAGGAATAGAAAAAGTTCTTTTGTTCCCCAAACACTTCTGCAGCTCAATTATTGTATGGCAAATTTATGCCAATGAGTCTTCTCCTACTCTGAGGATTCATCAACCACTTAATGGCTCAGTTTTAGCTCGGACTGGTATTGTAATATGGTTACAGAGTTTTTGCTTCAGGTTTGTTTTGATTTAATGTTCACTAGACAAGCATTATTGCCTTAATTTTATTCTCTCAAGTCGTTAGTATAATGGTGGTTGAACTTTTCATAAAGTAAGCCCAGAAGTTAAAAGGACACTGCAGTCCAGCATACCTGTGGTGTCATGACCCTGAGAATGAGCGATGAGAGTTGTCAACCATGGGAGTGATTTCTGAAGAACTAGGAAGAGATTTTTAGAATTCTTCTTCAAGGGCTGCTTAATTTGCAGTAATTGAGCCTCTTACTGGAATCAGGATACTCCATCTTAAACTATGTATATAACATTTTATCCTGTGCTCAATGAGCTTAATTAATTGACAATTGTCTTAACCAAAAGATCATCTTATTGTTTTGAGAATTTTTCCATTTTCTAGGAATTTTCCAAATACAATCCCAAAAAATTCTTTTATTTTTTGCCATTCTGATTCAAAATGCTATTGTAGTAAGCAACCCTTAAGATGATCCTTAATAATACCCACATCCTGGTATTCATGCTCTTGTGTGATCCCCTCCCCTTGAGTGTAGGCTGAATTTAATGATGTATTTCTAGTGAATAGAATGTGGGAGAGGTGATAGGATATCAATTCTGAGATTAGGTTGAAAAAGACTATGGCTTCTGTCTTGAATGTTCTCTCTCTTCCTGCTTGCTTGATCTGAGGGAGGCCAGCTTCCATGAGCTACCTTATGGTGAGGTTCACATGGAAGGAAACTGAGGGAAGCCTCTGGCCAACAGCCAGTGAGGGACTATAGCCTCAGACCAACAACATGTGAGGAAATGAATGCTGCCAAAAACCACATGAGGGAGTTTGGAAGAGAATCTTCTCCAGTTAAATCTTCAAATAAGACTAAAGATGTAGCTGATGGCTTAACTGCAACCTCATAAGATGTCTTGAAATGGAAATTCAGATAAACTACACCACGGTTTCTCATCCACAGAAACCATTAGATGATAGAAGCTTGTTTTTTTTTTTTAAAGTGGGTAAATTTCAGGGTAACTTGTTACATTGGAATAGATACCTAATACAAATGCTTATAAACTGTATAAATTAACCTCTTAAAAATAAAAAAAAATAGTCAAACTGGTTTCTGAGGGTCAAATAGACTAAAAAAAAAGTAATTTTAAAATTTGATGATTTAGTTTCTGTATTAGTTTCCTATGACTGTAATAACAAAGTACCCATGACTTGGTGTCTTAAAGAATGGAAATTTCTTCCTCACAATTCTGAAGGCCAGATGTGCAAGATCAAGCTTTTGGTAGAGTTGGTTTCTTCTGAGGCCTCTTTCTTTGGCTTGCAGATGGACATCTTTTCCCTATGTCATTACATGGTCTTCCCTCTCCACCTCTTTAAAGGCCCTATCTGAAAATACAATCACATTCTGCTGTACTGGGGATTAGGACTTCAGCATATAAATGAGGGGCATAATTTAGTCCATAACAGTTTCTAACAATAATTGTTAATATTTAGTGAACATTTATGTGCTATATCATTTATCACAATAGCTCCATGAGATAAATACAATTATTACTTCAGGTATACTAATAAGGAATTCAAAATGAAATTGTTAAGTGAAAAGTAGCCAGAGCTTAACGATTTGTAAATTCTCAGGCTGTCCATATCATAAAAAATGATAAAGAGTGTTTGAAAGATAATGCTAAGGATATGGTAGATGGATCATTTGGTTAGGAGATTAGTGTATTTGTGAACCATAGACTTAATCAATAATCTCAACAAAAAGCCGGGAGAGAGATGGGATTATAACAGCAGAAATACTGTCAACTTGGATTTAATATAACATAGAAAATAAGATAAAATAAAGGAAGACTGTTGGACTTCTTAGACCCAATAGGCACATACCATAGAATTATTTAGCTGGGAACAAGGAAAAAAGGTACTGGAAGCAAAGAATCAAGTCAAAGAGGATTATTCTTGAACCTTAAGATATAATAAAATTTTCCTTGCTAGGTTTTAGACTTGCTTAGAACCTGGCCCTCCTTCCTTTTTTCCCATTTCTCCCTTTTGGAATAGGACTGTCTATCCAATGACTGCCCCACCACTATATTTTGGGAGCATGTAACTTCTTTTGTTTCATAGGTTCACAGTTGGATAGAAATTTTGCTTCAGGATGAATTGTTTGTTGAGTCTTTCCCACATCTGATTTATATGATATTTGGATGAGACTTTGGACTTTAGACTTTAGAGTTGATACTGGAATGAGTTAAGACTTTGGGGGCTATTGCAATGAAATAAATGTATTTTGCAGGTAAGTAAGATGTGAATTTGGGGGGATCAGGGTCAGAATGCTATGGACTGAATGTTTGTGTTCCCCCAAAAATACATATGTTGAAATCCTAATCCTCAAAGCGATAGTATTAGGAGGTGGGGTTTTCAGGGTGTAATTAGATCATAAGGGTAGATCCCTCATGAATGGGATTAGCGCCCTTATAAAAAGAAAAGAGAGAGCTTGATTCCTCTTTCTGTTATATGGCATGTGAGGATATAAAGAGAAGATGACCATCTGTAAACCAGGAAGTGGCCCTCATCAAATTCCAGATCTACTGACACCTTGATCTTGGACTTCTCAGCCTCCATAACTGCAAGAAAAAAATTCCTACTGTTTAGCCAACCAGTTTGTGGTATTCTGTTACAGCAGCATGAACTGACTTAGACAATGGGTCAAAAAAATAAATACATAATGATCAAGAAGACTTAACCCCAAAAATACCTGAGGTATTTAACTTGTTTCCTCAGGTAAAACAAAGTAGCACTCTGCCTCTCAATGTGCCTAAGAATAAAGAAGTTGGTGAGAGGTGACTGTTCTCCATTTTCTGTTGCTCAACTCTAAATAACTTTGGAAGAAATGCAACCAGGGAGAGAGTGTTAGTTTTTTCTGATTGTCAGGTCTAAAGTATGGGTGTGTAGAGTGGAGAAGTGAACACTACAAAAGCTCTGAGCTTTCATCTGGGGCTGATAGAGTCAATGTTATATATCCAGACAATCATTACAGTTGCCTCAGACACAAGGCACTCAGTTTTTCCAGGACTGGCAAGGTTGGGGACCTGTATAGTTCAGCCATGTCCAGCAGAAGCCATCAGTCTGGTATTTACCACCAGAGGCTTCTAACTTGATGTCCAGCTTTGAAGATGAGGAGATTATATTTTAAATTAATATTATAAAATATATATACATATATACAGCTTCTCTACTATTTTCATTTTGTACTTTTCAATTTCTAGTCCCCAGTTCTTGCCTCTTATAATTTTCTTCAATAAAAATGATTGGTATTTTTTTTTCTCATTCCAGAATTAAAGTTCTCCTTCATTTTTACAGGATAGATAAGACATTTATTTGCAAATACTTCCCTGGAAAAAGGAGATGGTACCCAAGTTGTTTGTGTCCTTTACAAACCATGGAATATTGAAAGCAAGCAATATATCTTTTAAATCTCAATTTTTAAATAACTGGCACACACATAAAATTCCCTAAAAAATGTTCACCAAATATATGAGTGCATAGTATATTTGGTTTGGTTTAGGAGCAATGAAGTTTTCAGCCAGAGTTAGAATGTGGAAGCTCAGAGCAGTATGGTAGAAATCAGAAGGACAATGTGGGGGTGTCCCTGTCCCTTGAATCCTCCACCTACCCTAGTACATCCCTGTATCACAGTCACATCCTAGGATGGACTACTTGTCTCATAGTAGGTACTCAATACCTATTTGACAAAAGAATAAAGAAACTGTGTCTTAGAAGACCATGATAGAAGAAGCAAAGTGGAAAGGAAAGCTAGATTTTCTGAGAACTCTGGAAAGTTCACCAGAGTGTCCCTCAGAGTTTGACTAGCACTTTGTCCTATTCTCTGCTTTGACTTCCAATCCAGAGTGATTCTCTGGCAGAAGACAATATGGAAAAAGGTCATATCAGAATTGCTCAAGAAAAAGTATAATCAGTTATTCCCACCCTGACTTCCACAGAAGCAAGGCCCCAATGTCCTCTTATACAATCTCACATCGAAGAATCCAGTTATTGATCTCCATCCTCTTCTTTCTCATCCAGGTATCTAAGGGTCTCCTTGGTATTATTTTTCTCTCAGTAGAAAAATGAAGACTTGATCAACATTATTTGTCTAAGAGTACTTTCTTAACTTATAAGTTCACACAACAGTTTGCTAAGCTGTGACTTTCTTGAGAGAAAAATTAATTCTGATTTAATGCCACCTCCCACATGTGTGCCCCACACTAGATAGGTGCCAAATTGATTTTAGAATAAGTAAACTATTGACTCAATGAGTCACTGAGCTTGAGGACTATTTTCTCTATGCTAAAATTTTCCTTTAACTTTTTCCCACCTAGCTTTTATTTTTTTTGCAAAATTTATTTACTCTTTGTTTTCCTTCCATCTTTTTAATAGTAAAGAAGTACAGAACAGGGTACCATTCTCTAATAAGGGTATAAACATTCTGTATTTAATGGAAAGATTATTTCATAATTTCAAATTGTGACAAATCTTTTAGAGTTTTTAATACCATGTTTTCTTAAAGAAAACAGTGCTCTACTGCTGACTCAAGATCAGACTAATATCCATTTTCAAGCCTCCCCTTCCTCTCCTGCACCCCCACCAGGTCTGTTTCTCCTGTATTAGCACTTAGGCAGTCATCCATTATAATAGAATCCCAACGCAGAAAGACAATTATCTTTCTAAATGAGCTTGTTCCTCATTAGTGAAAAAGAAATACCTAACCCAGAAATGTTTATTTTCTTTGCATTTCAACATACACGAATGCTATCGTTTTAGCTCTCGGCCAGGATTACGTGCATGATTCTCTTTTCTCTTTTATTACTAGGATCTATATATAGGCAGTAAAGACACATTAAAGAGCCAAAACCATGAAGAAGTCTGTTGAGATGAGCCAATAATAGAAATCAATGTCAGACTGGAGGGCGATAGTAGACTTTCTAGTCTAATGAAGAACATGCGTAAGCATCGAGGTCAGGGTAGGGCAGGAAAGACAGCCAGATGGACAGATCAGAGGCTGATGGATGTAGAACCAAGAGGTCAGATAGGTAGTTGGGACTAAAAATTAAGCTAAAAACAATTCGCTAAGAAGTTTTCTATTTTGGGGAAAGCAGGGCAAGAGCAAAAAGAAATGGCTGATGCAAGAATACCTGTCTCAACTGTCCTGGCTGCTTCAGAACTACCTCACTCTCTCTCTCTTTCTCTCTCTCTCTCTCTTTCTCTCCCTGAATGAGACTGGCCCAGGGACTGCTGAAGGGCCCTGAACAAAGCCAGCTGGGAGAAGAATGAAGCATTGGAGTATACCTGCTGTTTGAAGAGAGAGTGCTACAAGATCTATTCTTCCTAGATTGGAAAAGTAAAACTCAGTTTAGATTTTTGTATTGTATTGACCATTACAATAGTAATTCAATTAATCTCAGTCACATTAGTTTGATTATTAATCGAAGATATTCATTAACGTTAAGAAGGACCTTAATATTGATTTTTAGATCTAGTGTTTTGGTATGACCTTATGTAGGAAAAGTAGGCAAGGTGAGAAACTTGGCATATTGCTGAAACCCCATGGACCTTTGCTTCTATTTATTGAGCTTAGAAGCAAACCACATTCCTTGTGCTCTAAAATATGAGTGATCTCGTGTGAATGACAGAATGTTTTATCTTAAAAACAAATTAGTAGCCGAAGCCAATGACTCACAATAATTTGTTTTGCATTGAGATGCAGAAAACACATGGGACTTGGCATTGGAAGACAGAGGTTATTGTTCCAGGAATGTTGTAAACCTGTGCGTTGCTTTTGGCATGACATTTAATCCCTTTTTTGTTTCATTGCTCTCAACTATAAAATTTGGGGAAAATCTATGAGATCCTTTCCAATTCTGTAATTTTGAATTTGCAATCATTTTCGTGATGGTGTTTGAAGACAAAATGTAATATTTGCTATTGTATTTATTTTTTTCTAATATGAAGCATTAAAAATCAAATATTAGAGTAGTCCCATATAAATCTTTCTATTGTTCAATGTCCTTAAAATGATTAAATGATTCAGAGTACATCTGCATAGAAAATGGTATGAAATTATAGACTTTTACCTTAATATCAACTATCCCCCCAATTGTTTCTATGTACAAAATTTTTTAATGATGAAAAGATAGCAGCAGTTGTATGCTAGTACATAATAGAGTTTTTGGCACAATTAATTTCACAACAGAAATAAAGTTGTATTAATTATTTTGATTATAAAAATACATTTTTTATGTCCTTTGTAGGTTTTTAATGTCTTTGGGGAAAAAAGAGAGCAGCCCTGGATCTGGGAGATTGTAAAAATGCTGTCAGACTGCTTGCCACGTATGAACCACAGTTTACCATAAGTCATTTTCAGTTAATTGCTAATTTACCTCTAAATTATTTAGTAGTTTTGATTTTGATTCTGCAACACCTAGAGGCAGTGATCTGCACTAGAAACTAACAGCCTTTAAAAATTTGATTTTAATAACAGTCATTTACTCTTAGAAATTAAGTAATGAAAATGTTATCAATGTACATGTTAAGGAGAAGGGAAAACATTCAAGAAGTAGTTAAGACATCTGAGCAAAGAATTTGCTGAATGTAAATTGATTTTAGAAAAAATTTGTTTGCGTGTTTTAATCCCAAAGTTCCCTACCAATTAAGCAAAAGTAGTATTTTTAAAAAGAAAAAAAACCTAAAAGAGTTATTACATAGTTAGAAAAGATGGCCTAGAAGTAATTTGGCTACTTATTTACTAAGCTTAGTACAAATTTCTGAAAGTGAACTCTGTATAGATAGATATTAGGTTCTAGATAAAAATGATAAAGTTCAAATTAGTAACTTATTAGGTATGAATGATAATTTCGAGAACTAATAATTAGTAAGTGTATATTATGTGCCAGGCTCTGTTCTTGTTACTTTATAAGTAAGTTCCTTTAATTCTCACACAAACTTATGAGGTAGGGACTATTACTATCCCTATTTAATAGTAGAAGCAACTGAGCCACAATGAGGCAGACCCTTTGGCAGAGCTCGCAATCCTACCCGCAGTCTACTTCCTCTAGGTATACATACACATGTGAACCCATCAAGAAAATCATACTACATGTAAATGATCTATAAATACTCTTGAGTCAAAACATTTAATATGAAGTAAGAGTAGCACATCACCGGAATAAAAATAATATTCATAAATTAATGTTACGTTGCAAAACAGGCACAGCAAAATTAGAGCTCTAGTTATTCATTTAAAATATTTACTTTTATCTTCTTTTGTTTCCCTTGAGTATTTTAATTCACTTCTTGGTTTTGAGGGTCAAATAAGAGAGTGCACATGGTATCATTCCACCTCCCTGTTTTCCATTGTGCATAATACTTACATAAATATAGCAATTTAAAAAATATTGTTATGTCTCTGCATCTCCCTAACATGTTCCCGATGTTATAAATGGATTATTTTCTGTGTTTGGAGATATTTCTTTATACAAAGTTTATACTATTTCATTGATTTCCCAGATAAGAAGTTGTTGAGCTATTATCATTTGTCAGGTGCTGGTAGGAAGTAAGAGTAAAATGGAGAATAAAATACAGTGACTATCTTTAGGAAGACTGGTCAAGTAACTAGGTAATTACTATGTATTAGGTAGCATTTATCAGGGAAATAAAGGGAGACAATAACATAAGCAGGGAAATGAGATGCACCTTAGGAAGAGCACTCTTTTCACAATGTAGAGAATGAACTGCAATGGAGTTGACACGGATAGACTTGCAATTTAAGCATATATTTCAAATTCCAATTCCTGTTATCACATAAAAATATGTGAATATTATACTTCTTGTCTTCTTGTTCATTAACTTTAAATGTATTTGGAAATGAATGGAGAGGATTATTGAGGTGGATTATGAAAACTGAAGTTTAGATGACCCTGAATTTTTAATTTATTTTTCTACATGGAGGTGCTAGTATCATTTTAACAGAAAAAGACCTCTGAATCTAAAACAATAGTAAACATATTTATAATATTAATATATTACATATATGCAACCACAAAACAACCCTATATAATACCTAATTAAAGAGGTAATTAGAAAAAGGCTTCCTGTAATAAAAATACAGTACCCTGTAAGAGCATCATACTTTTTCCTTAATTTTATTATGTAGATGCTATGATATTCACAAATTAGCTAATAATGGAAATTCTTTGATTTATTTTGGATAAATTTATATGTTTCTCAACAGCACTCTCAGCAAAGCACCATTATTACTTTATTAAATACTACTTTTGCCTACTTGAGCTTAACAAACAAATCTAATGGTATGAAAGAATTTAATTTCAGAGCTGAATGATAATTTGTTAGGCACTGTTAATTCACATAATTCAAAGTTAATTATGTTTGCAATATTAGGAGTGTAGTAATTTTGTTCTGTTGAGCTATAGCTTTTATGAAATTTTATATTCTGATTAAGCAAATCTGACTGACAAGAATATATCACAAATTGTAATATTTACAGGAGATGTTTTGTGGGTACATGTGTATGCCTAATTACAACATATTTTAGACTCTAATTCAGTCACACTTGGTGAATTCTGTATCTACTCCATGAAGACTTGTGCTTCATTCTTCAGAACATGCTCTTTCTTCTTTGTTATAATTGAAGCTGAAATTCTCAATCATCACTTCCTGTTGTTGTTTTTCTTCATAGTATAAAAGTTTGGTGATTTTTGTTTGGCTGAAGTTCCATTGGACCTGAAAAAATGAGTAATAAATTACACTTATAAAGAACATTAAAATTAGCTACCTCAAATGTGACTTTGTGGTTAAACTCCTCCCTAATATTGTCTCTCCTAGTCAACTTTTAAATAACAATGAAAACTATGACTTTTGGTATGTCATAAACAGAGAGATACGGAAATCATTTCAGCTTTCAGCTGGAGACAGCTTATCATATCCATTACTTTTTTAAAGAAGACCCTGTGACAAGAGGTTGGAAGTTTGTCGACATATCACTGTATTTTAAATGAACAAAGTCACCTTGGGATGTGTGAAGTATGAGAAGAAAGGAAAACAAAAAGTACATATTCTAGAGAGAAAGTTTATCATGAGTCCAACATTTTGCATATTATTACCTTGAGCCTTTGGTGGAATTCAGAGAATGGTGTATAAATGCCAGGTTAATTCCTCAAATCTCTTTGTTCACCTTGAGCATCATTTTCCCCTACGATCAGAACTGTCACCTTTGAAGCAGTTCAGCCCCTTCAATCCTTTCTTTTCAATTATTAAACCTTATCTATATACCTACCTGCCCCATTTCAGAGCTGCCATACTTAACAACTTTTTTAAATGGTACTTCTGACTAAATAACAAAAATAGATATTTTTCCTTAAAGTAGCCACCTGACTAGAATAAGATAAAATTCATAATGTTACATACTTTCTTTGTAAACTGTGAACTAATATTATTTACAAATCGAATGTGTTTATTAAAATTTGTTGAATTGTCTTTGTCTTCTTTATTTATGCTCACTTTTTTATGTCATAACAAGAAAGAGACAAAATCTATTCCATCAAATAAACATTAAAACTTTTTCTGATAAAATGCTTTTTATTTTGGTTTATTATGTAAAGACCTACCTGCTTCCCATTAGATCTTCTGATTAATTACATTCCAGGTCTTAATTTGCATGATTTTCACATTGGTTGAATAGTTTTGGAGGTTAGAGAAAGATGATTAAGTAAATCTCTGGCAATTGGAAAATTTCTACATAAGAACAAGTTCATTTTTGATTCCTAAATTCCATAGAGCTACTGACTGTGGACCTTGGCCAGACATCTATGACACTGACGATGGTCATCTTTTTCCTTGGTTGTCTTAGTTGGAAACCACTGTGCCTCAGAGCTACACATAGCACCCAGCAGACACAGGTGTTCAGGTAGCAAAGCTAAGTTCTGGACCTGTTTCCCTAATGAGCCTTATATATGCTGCAGTAAGCATGTTGGGAGTTAGAAATCTTGGGGGAGGAGTGAAAAATTACTTAATTGAAAAGTACCTTTTTAAAATAAAACTAAATATCTATCTGGTCATTTAGAAACAAAAGGAGATTCATGAGCCTCATAAAAATGTGGCTGAAAAGGTAAAGTTCTTCAGTTCGATATCAAATGTTGTTTTGCTTGTAAAATACCAGAACTCTCCTAACTGTCCCTTGGTTTAGAAATGAAGGTTAAGTATTTAAAAGGTATCCAAGAATGACTGCTGATGAGAAAGGAAGTTGAAGCAATAGGGTAATAAATTTTAAATGAAAATGAGTAGAATAAAATTATTTCAGATGAAAAGGACTATTGTCTGAATCACAGTTTGAGGGATGTTAAATAGACCTTATTATTTAATACTATATGGTCTTCTACAGATGCAGAAACCAAGATATCCTTGGCTGTTGGATTTCAAAACTACTTGATTAGGTAGCTAGAGCAGTGCCTTGCATTTTGAGGGTTCACGATTCATGGACTAGCCTTCTTGATGTTTGGATCCTTTCTTTCTCTCCATGAAACTCTGTTCCTCAGTGCAACTGTACTACCTCCAACACACAAACAAGCTTGTAGGCTCCAAGTTTCCAAGGCCAATACCTTAAACCTGACATAAAAAATCAAAAGGAAGTTCCTGAAGGACTGACCTGATCTCAGTCATTAATCTAATTGTATGACCAGGCATGATGTGTAATCAGAAAAATGATTATACCATGATTACCACATTTTTTCTAGGAGCCTTAGCTGTAAAAATAATAATGTATTTTTAAATAATTTGCTTAGAGTTAGAAATCTTGAGGGGAAGAGTGAAAAATTACTTAAATGAAAAATAAGTTCTTTTTTAAACCAAAGCACCATCTGGGCATTTAGAAACAAAAGGAGATTCATGAGTCCCCAAAAATGTGGATTCCATAAAGTAATAGATCTCTGACATTATATATTCTCAATATTGCTATAATTATAGCAGTAAGAATTTTTTCAAATGTAGTATACTATCATGCATATGATGTAGAGAGTCTATAGACAGATATTTTTTCCCCTTTAAATCATGACTTAATGAAGGTGAAATTTGAGGAGTTCTACTAAGATTAACACATTGTTTTTGGAAGTGGCTACTGGAAGGTAGATGATGAAATCTTATTTACTTTATTTGTTTGCCTTATTTAGATCTTGTTTTGCGTCTCCATTAAACAACTATAACCTGATCAGCCAGCTGGTGATAATTAAGTTCTACTTCACCATTGGCATTGCAGATGGCAGCCGTTACCCTACTCATCCATCCAAACAAAAAGAATGGCAAAAAGACGCTCCCAGATCAATTATTACATAAATTTATTTTTCTCTCTTTTTCCTTAATGGAAAAGAAATTCAGCTCAAAGGCCAACAATTTTTATTTCTAAAATTAAATATTTAGAGCAAATTTACTCCCAGAAATAAAGATTCTTCATATGCCTTGAAATTAGAATTTCTCTTTTTTATCAAGTGAACAAGATAAAGTGAAAAATTACTTTTAATCCTGATTTCTTGATTAAAAAAAGATAAATATAACTTTAGGGACATGTGTGTGTATATATATTAATATATACACAACATATATATTAATATATACACACACATATATAAATATAATAGATTATTTCTTTGAAGCTTTTGCACACTGTGCAATGGACTTTACTGCAAGAGTTTATTACTACTGCTACTAGTAGTAGTATTAAATTGTCTAAATGTAGTGTATGGCATTCCACCAGAGGCCTGTTAAGATTCAACTTGTTGGGGACTTCAACCATAGAGATTGTTGGGTCTGGGTGGAGGACAAATGGGTGGCAAGGAAGGTAGAGGAAGTGACTAAAGGTGGAGAACAGGAACCAATCAGAATGCAGAAAAGAAAGCAAAATATCAGATATTTGTGACCAGAGACTTTTCTCTGGACTGAGCACGCACAGTGAGGAGCTGCTAATGACCTTAACTGATCTGGGGCTCATTACCATCTAATTAACATTATGCTTTTGACCCGTCCACCCAAGTTTTTCATGAAAGATTGCAGGCAGATGCATGCATAAGAAAGGAAATTGTTGTGCATAGAAATGAAACTGTGATAAACCCCAATCTGTCAATCACCCAAAGGCAGGAAATAGCAACCAATTCCACCCAGGAGAGAGGAGAGACAAACTAGTGAGCATGTAAAAGAGAATGTCTGCTAAGACTTTGGGGTCTTCTCCACTAGCAGAGAATGACCTGTCTGTCCCTCTAAGATGTATTTTCATTTTGCAATAAATGCTGTGTGTGTAGGATTGCTTTGTATTTATTACTCTGTCATCAGCTCGACTTGGTACCAGTACCCATTCCTGACACTGGGAACCAAGGATCAGGGAACACTGAAGCAGACCTAACAAGATTGTACGAAAGGTCATGGGCATTCAGAAATCCAGTAACAAAAGACTCAAATAAGAGCATTTGCTTCTCAGGTGGCATTAGTTCATATTGGCATTATGCAGGGAGAAGATCATTTGTTGACTTTAGTGATACAAATGCAAGACATTCAGGGGTGTTACTCAGTCATGGGCCAATTAGGCAGCAGCTGGAATTAATGGAGGCTGTTCATACAGAAGCACAGTGAGTATATTGAAGCCATGCTGTTCCAGGAACTCTAGCAAGACAGCTTCTTCAGAGAAAATCCTTCTCCTCTAATCTACCCTGTTTTTTCAAACTGAAGTGGAATTTCTGTGGAATTTCCCCCCGCAGTACAATTACGGAGTTTCATACTGAAAGCATTTGACTCTATAATAACAGCGACAGCAGCCTCAGCAGTTAGATAATGGCCTGAAAGTCGAGATTGGGAAATGTTTTTCTAGCAACGGGTGATAATGGATAATAAACAGTGGCTTTAGATTATATGAGACTGCTTGGGATCAATATTCTAAAACACTTCTTAGCATTGATGCTGTTTTTATTGACAAAATAAGCATCACTGTTTGTGTCAATCACAGCATGAGCAGCAGAATGCAGATGAGCAAAACTGATTAAGGAAATCTGAGCGTCTCAAAACCCCACAAAATTCATACTTCAACATGCATTACAAACATGTAAAAGACCCAGAAGGCATACATTTTATTAGATATTTAAAATGGGTAATTTTGTAGTCAGTGATAAATTAAAAACAGTAAATTAACTTATGCTAGGCTGCAGTAGAATATTTTATTGAACATTCATCTCTGCCTTTTGGTTTTACCAATAAACCTAGCATATATAAGTGTTTAAGTTATGCCTGAATTTCAGCAACCTATGACTGACTTGTTTGTATTTTCTCTTAACATTTATAAAGTCATGTGAGAAGTAGTAAAATATTGGTAAAGGACAGAAAAAATTTTCAAATGTGAAAAAGTGCTGACAGATTCTTAACAATTTTACCCGGTTACTATATTATCTTACATAGTACAGTTGATTGGAATGTAGCTCCTGATCCAATTATTTTTTCCTGGTATTAGATTACCTATTAGATCACTAGATGGATCAATGTATGTCCTATATTTGGTGGATTCTTTTTTAATACTGTGCCACTCTTTGTTTTAAAGTTTTATTTAGTTGGGGACTGGGGAATGGGAGCATACAATCTTTATCAAAAATAATGGTCTTGATAAGCAGAATAATATGGAGTAATACTGGAAAATACTAGAAGTCAGGTCCATAAACTGTTGAATATTATAGTTCTTTTCTATTTTTTAACTTCTGTCTCTTCATTGTCTTCTATCTGCTATTGCTTAAATTACCTTGTCCTCACTTATCTGATTCTTTTTTTTCTGTGTGTGTGGTTTTTAAAATTTCTTCTGAAATAAAGTGTATAGTGAAGACAATTTAAGGGTCAGATTCCAGTCCCATAAAGCCTCTCTAAGAAAATAACGATGTATCAGAACTGGAAGAATCCTTTGTAGATCCTAGAAAAGAGGTTCCACCTGGATAAGGCCCATGGAGCTGAAGCCCTGGCATTCTCATTGCTATATGACAGCCAATCAGTCCTCACCTGGTTTCAGCCAGACCGCCAATGCTGCTGTGGTGCCATTCAATGCTTTGCGGAAATCTGAGAAAGCTGTTGTAACATTGGACTTGCTTATTATTTGTGCTCTTTGTATGGAGCTGTACCTATGAAGAGGAGAGAGTTAAGAAAAAAACCTACTGTATCAGGGACTACAGGTAAGCTCTTATGCAGAGATGTGTCCTATATGTAGCCACTTAACTACTGTACCTTAGAGAAGCAACTTTGTAGAGATGATCTTGGAGGTTCTGGTATTATTCTTGCTAACGACATAAAGATCAAGCCCTTCATTTATGTATAAAATAGAAAATAACTCCGTGTTGAATGTCACAACAAGGTTTCAAGGAAATTTATGCTTGATTTCACATTTAAAATATGAAATTTTGGACACTAAAATATTTAATAGATGGCCTATTTCTATTCTACATTTTGTTTCGGGATTTTAAAAAATACAAATGATATCTTTTTTTTTATTTAAACATATTATGAGGTTATGGAATACTACTCAATTGTAAAAAATGACAGTGATCTAGTACCTCTTACATTTTCCTGATATGATCTTTTATCTAGAAAATCCAAAAGACTCCACCAAAAGACTGCTAGAATTGACAAATAAACTCAGCAAAGTCTCAGGTTACAAAATCAATGTACAGAAATCCATAGCATTTCTATATATCATACTAATAGTCAAGCTGAGAGTCAAATCAAAGACTCAATATTGTTCATAATAGCTACAAAGTAAATGAAATATTTAGGAATATTCTTAACCAAGGAGGTGAAAAATCTCTACAAGGAGAAGTACAAAACACTGAAGAAGGAAATCACAGATGACACAACCAAACGGAAAAACTTATCATGCTCATGGATTGGTAGAAACAATACTGTTAAAATATCCATATTGCCCAAAGTGATTTACAGATTCAATGTAATTCCTATTAAACTACCAATGCCATATTTCACAGATTTAGAAAATAATAGTTCTATGCTTCATTTGGAACCACAAAGGAGCCTGAATAGCCAAAGCAATCTTAAGCAAAAAGAACAAATCTGGAAGCATCATATTATCAGACTTCAAATTATACTACAAGGCCACAGTAACCAAAACAGCTTGGTACTGGTATAAAAGTAGAGACATAGACCAATGGAACAGAATAGAGAACCCAGAAATAAAAACCATATAGCTATGACCCTGATCTTTGGCAAAGCAGACAACATACACTGGGGAAAGGAAGCCCTATTCAATAAATGGTGTTGGAAAAACTGGATAGCCACATGCAGAAGAATGAAACAGGATGCCTATCTCTTGTCATATTCAGAAATTCATTCAAGATGGATAAAAAATTTAAATGTAAGGCATAACATTGTAAAAACAACAGAAGAAAATATGAGAAAAACTCTTCTAGACATCTGCTTAGGCAAAGAATTTATGACTAAGACCCCAAAAGCAAATATAACAACAACAAAAATGAATATATGAGACTTGATTAAATTAAAAAGCTTCTGCACAGCAATGGAAATAATCAACATAGCAAATACACAACTTATAGAATGGGAGAAAATATTCACAAACTATGCATCTAATAAAGGGATAATACCAAGAATCCACAAAGAACTCAAACAAACCAGTAAGAAAACAAAGCTCCATTAAAAGTGGGCAAAAGACATGAATGGAAGTTTTTCAAAAGAAGATAGACAAATGGCCAAAAATATATGAAGAAATGCTCAACATCACTCATCATCAGGGAAATGAAAAATAAAACCACAACGAGTTAACACCTTGCCCTTGTCAGAATGGTCATTATTAAAATGTCAAAAAACATTAGATGCTGACATGAATGCAGAGAGAAAGGAACACTTATACACTGTTGGTGGGACTTCAAATTAGTATAACAACTATGGAAAACAGTAGGGAGATTCCTCAAAGAAATAAATGTAGACTTACCATTCAACCCAACAATCCCGCTACTGGGTATCCACCCATAGGAAAGGAGGTCATTTTATCAAAAAAGATATGTGCACTGTAATGTTTATTGCAGCGTAATTCACAATTGCAAAGATATAGAATCAACCTAAGTGCCCATCAGTTCATGAGTGGATTAAGAAAATGACTCTCTCTCTCTCTGTGTATACACACACACACACACACACACACACACACACACACACACACCATGGAGTACTAATCAGTCATAAAAAGGAATGAAATATAATGTCATTTGCAGCAATTTGGATGGAACTGGAGACCATTATCCTAAGTGAAGTATCTCAGGAATGGGAAGGCAAACACCACATGTACTCTGTAATCAGTGAGCACACACAGGCACAAAGAGATGTAAAGGTCATTGGAAATAAAGAAGAGGGGGATAGGGGAGGAACAGAGGCAGAAAAACCTACCTCTTAGGTACAATTAACACTATTAGGGTAATGTGCACACTAAAAGCCCAGAGTTAAGCATTATAAAACCTATCCATGTAACAAAAACGTTTGTACTCCCTTAATATTTTGAAATTAAAAAATAATAAATTTTATTCACAAAATTTCAAGTTGTAAGCATGAAAGAATGCCAAGAAATAGAAACATTACCATTAAGAGACTATGATAGTAATTGTTGCAAGCAAGATCCACCAATGGATGCTAAAATAAATGGGTGAAAGTTTGAGGAGGAACAGAATATCTGCAAAGCCTCAAAGAATCTCCCTCATGATATTTATTAGTTACAAAGAGGAAAATAGTAACTTTATAGTAAAAAACCCCACAGACACCACCTTAGATCACTGTGATAAAATATATCAATATCACGTATCCCCTGCTATTATAAATGAGTGCATCACTTCTGCAGTGTCCTTGTCAAACGTGGGTAACCGTAATATAATTATGAGAAAACATCAGACAATACAAATTGAGGGTGATTCTACAAAGGAACTGATCAATGCTTTTCAAAAATGTCAAGGGCACAAAAAACAAGGAATGGCTGAGGAGCTGTCATATATCGGAGGAGACTAAGAAGATAAGACAACTACCTGAGTTGTGGGATCCTGAACTGGATCCTGGAACAAACAAAAGATAAAGAATCATAATTTAAAAAACTGATGAGATATGAATAAAGTCTGTAGTTTAGTCTATGATATTAAAAAATACTAATTAGATTAATTGTGAACCTTGATATTTTCCCAATATTAATTTATTCTAAGTCTCTGAGTTTACAGTTTTACTATCTGAAAATGAAAATAATACTAGCATCTGCCTCATAAGGCTTTTGAGGATTAAATAAATTGATACATTTTTACTAGCTCAGAGCATTGTCTGGCACAAGTGTTTAAAAATATGAGCTGTGAATATTATTATGATCTGTGTGCTTATAATCGTCCCTACCCAGAAACTTACATAATTGATTGATTCATGAAATCCTTTTAATATGAACAACATTGTACAGAAATACAGTAAAATCAACTAACAAGAGAATGGAAATAAATTACTCTTTCTGGTGTTGGAGGCAAGTGCAGGAAAGCCTTTATGTAAAGTAATGTTTGAGTAGGGTTTTCAAGGATAGATAGAAGCTTGCCAAATAGACCAAGGAAGGATTAATTTTCAATGCAAGTCAAATAACATTACTGTATGTTTAGAGGTGGTCTGGGTACTTCCCTCATCTTTGTTAGATCAATGTTTCTCTATCTTTGTGTGTATACACATCACCTGATGATCTTGTTAAAAGTGTAGATTCTAGTTTAGTAGGTCTGGATCAGGACCTAAGATTTTTCATTCTTATCAGCTCCCAGGTAACATGGGCCACACTTTGAGTAGTAAGACATTACATCACTATACAGTTGTCCCTTGGTATAGGTAGAGGATTGGTTCTAGGATCCCTGTGTATACCAAAATCTGTGCATACTCGAGTTCCTCAGTCAGTTCTGTGGGACCCATGCATATGGAAAGTATGTCCTCCCTATATGTGGGTTTGGCATCTCCCTAATGCTGTATTTTACATCCACATTTGGTTGAAAAAAATCCACATGTAAGTGGACCTGCGTAGTTCAAACCCACATTGTTTGAGGGTCAACTGTATTCTCTAGAGTCTCAATATTGTCTTTAGATATTGTTAACTTATTTTATAAAGAATGTGTATCCTTAAAACATAAAAAAGAAAAGAATGCAGAGTGGTCACTGCTCATTCAAGTCTTGACATGTCTGATTAACAATCTCTGTGGATTTTTAGCACTTGTTAACCCGGGGTCCAGGAATGAGGTTCATGCGTCTAGGAGCCCCTCACATTGTAGACACAATTTTGTACATCTGTGAGTTTAATAATTTTGTGCAGAAAAGGGTCCATATCTTTCATCTGTTTCCCATGACATTCTTCCTCTACTTAATTCATATGAGTGGAGTTTCTGGTATCCTATTCCCATAGTCATTTGAACAATATCTTCTCTTGTAACTGTGTTGAACTGTGTTTAGCTGCCTTCACTAACTTATCTCAGGTTTTTCTAGATTTGGATTTAGAAATGACCTTGCTAAAGTTTCTTTAGATAGACTCAGTGGGATATACAAACATCAAATCCAGAAATTTGGGTCAGTAACTTGCTCTCAGAATTTCTCCCATGTGGTTGGAGTCTATATCCTGGGCAAGTCCAGATGTTGTTAGTAACAGGTACAAGGTGATTATGGCAACTGGCAAATAACAAAACTGGGAGAAGGGCAAAGGGCTAGATTTAGTAAGAGCTGCTGGATCTAGCCCCCGATGGGCTATGAAGGCTACCTGGGACTTAGCCCTATCACATCTGTACTACTGGAGATGTGTTTAGGAGCCTGGGGGCTAGACTAGAGAAATGAGCCTCTTTAAGTGAAAGAAGATGGTCTTATAATTTGGTTAGACAAGAATTTAGGAAAGGATTGAAATTAAGAAACTCTTAATAGTAGTTCTCTTCCACTAAGATCCAAAACACCTACATGGAATTGGCAAGTAAGTATTCATAATGCCACTGCTGCCTTTTTTCTTCGAGGAGCACATTTATAACCCAAGGGCCTCACAGAGCATTTCAGAACACAATGGCAACTTCTTTGAGAGACACAATAATCAGAGGATGATTGGGGCAGAAGCCAGAGCCCTCTCCTGGCTTCAGGTTTCATTTGTGAAGACTGAAAACTTGCAATCCAAACCACAAAGCAGAAGGTCCCTGGCATCCTTTGCCTGACCTGGGCCGATGCATGCGCATGGGCTCTGTCTGGGTGAAGGATAAGCAGCAGCAGGTAGTGCCAGGGATGACAGGTGGTGGTGGCATTGGGGTATTTGTTTGGAGCCAGCAGCTGTAAGGAGAAGTATGTCTTACTCCTGGGGAGCAGTTCTGGAAAAAACTGGACAGCTTGTCAGGGTTCAAGTCAAGCCAAATGACCTAAGGTTTGGTGAAATGCTTTAGTTTCAACTGAGAAAACTCTAATGTAAATCAGGAATCGGGATGAATATCTGGTTATACATATTTCATACACAGGCTGGAAGTCAGAGAGAAAGGCCGCATCCTACTGAGCATGCAAATGAGTATTGGCTTGTCCCAGGTCTATTGGATGCCAGAATGAGAGCAGTAGGTAAATCTACACCTCAAGCACTGAGGGCTAGAGCTGCTGATATATGGCCAAGCTTGATTAGGATTGAGCTGAAGCTGTGGCAGGCCTGAGTATGCTGGCCGAAGAGCTTTGGCACATGCATTTCGGCAAGGCAAGGACAGGGCAGCTGCTGAGAAGTGGTACTTATTCCTGGAAAGGACCCTTCCTGTGTATTCAGGATAGGAACAAGAGTGCTACCCAAACACATTCTCTATTTGAGTTGTATCCTGGTAGAAACTACAGAATCTATAATCTGTATAATTGATTTCTGATTCTATAATCACGTGTTCATTTGAGAAGCAGCAGTGAGGCTTTAGAGCAGGCACCTAAGACAGGTGCTATAATCAGAGAAGTGAGAATCATATGAGATGACCAGGTTCATATTGAGACTCTCAGGAAGGTTGAGGATGGCTTGCTAGTTTTGATGAGGGCAGCACAGACCATGGCATGAAAACATTTAGTAGATCAGTGATAGTTTTTTTTCATTTAATAAGTATTTATTCAGTGCTTGCTATGTTTGTAACACTATCTTAGACTTTGATAATAAAATAGCTAACAAGACAGGCAGGCATATGGACAGGCATTCCATGGAGACGGACAAAACCCACATTTTGGGACAAATAAATATCATGATTCTAAGTTGTAATAAGTGTTATAAAGGAAGCACACATACATATATACATGCAATACTGGGCTAGTGCATCATTATTGGAGAAGATTTTCTATAAATAGAGTCGTTAAGGGAGGCCTGTTGAGGAGGTGACAAAAAGCATATGATGGTTCCTCTCTTTGGTTTTCACTGTTCTTCTATGGAAGAACACTTGTCAGTAGACAGATTTAGGCCAGCAGAGGACCAGATCTGGACCAGAGGCAGGAGGGGAGAGCTCCACTCCAGCAAAGAGGCTGCAGTGCTAAGAAGGAAGCAAGATGGAGACTGAGATTGGACATCTGGGCAAGAGTCCAGAACTTCAGATGGGCCCTAACTATGGTCGGGGACAGGGAGAGTTTCCCTTCAGGAGCTGAGGGGCAGGAGCCCTGTCTCTAAGTCGGTGGAGACGGTGTGGGGAGGGAGAGTAGCAGGTAAGAGTCTAATTGGCAGTTATGAAGGGACTAGGTCAGGGGAATGTCTCCAGCACACCTAGGATGATATACCTGCAAAATGTGAGTAGTAATAGGATAATCAAATGTGACCTTCCAAAAGTTGCTGATACCAAATTGATACAAACACACTAATCTAAAAGCTCATAAATGAGTGTCTCTGAATTGATTCAAAGGTTCCTGGAGAGTTATTTAAAATCACTCTGTGACTAATAAAATTCAACAATATCGACTCCCCCAAAATAAAAAGAAAACAATGCAAAGTTTGTCTTTGATGACTACAGTTAACAGAATAAACCCACAGGATAAATCAAATGATCCTCTCAAATTATAGCTTTATTTTATTTCACAAACGAAAAAAAGAAACTTCCTCAAAAACTTCCCTCAGAGCTTGACAAACTTCCAAAGTCTAAGAGAAATGACAGGTATTTTAAGACTAAAGTTTGATTAGAAATATGACAAGATAGAGGTGGTTCTCAGGAACAATGGAGGGAATTTGAAAGTACTCCCTCTGAACTCCAGAAATAGAAATGCAAATCTGAAACTGTTGCTGAATGATTTAAAGAAGTTGAACAAACTTAAAGTAATCATATTGCAGATCAGTCAATTCTGAGGTGAAATAAAGAATGGAAATCACCTATGAAAGAGGAAAAGGTCGGAGAAGAGAAGCAAGAGGAGGGAAATAAAAGGAAAAAGAAAATGAGAGTGAGAAAGGCAGAACAAAGACCCTCTTCATCTTGCACTTGACTCAGATATTCCCTCTTGGCCTATCTCCTAGAGTAAGGGAAGGAAGCTGATCTAAGAGCCAGAAAAGTCTTACCACTTTATCCATCCGATCCAACAGATTGATGTTTCTAATACTTCATCCAGTTTTACTCTGATTCTAGTTATTATTTTCTGGCTATATTGATCAGTTATATGATTTTCCTCTTTCTGGAGTATTCGCAGTAGGAGATATGGCTTAGACTGCCAGACAACTGGATCATGAAAGTAAAATCTACTAATAAGATAGTTCCATACCTCTATGATGTTCTATATATTTAAGTAAACTTTGGAGTTGATTCAATGTCATACTTTAAATCAATTGGCACTACTGCAGTAGAGAACCGATATGAAGAAGCTATGGAACTTCAAGCCCCAACGCCCTCAGCCGCATTAAACTGGAGTCTCCAATATACCACCCCTAAAAGCTTCCCCAACTAAAACACCCTAACCATCCAACCAGGGCAAGGGCTCTGTAGGATACTCATCCTCAACCAAGGAGAAAGCTGGAATAAATGGCCTAGGGTCTGCTATGCATTCATCTCACATGTCACCCTTCATGACACTATATTAGCCAAGTCCTCTTGCCTGCGTTTCTGTCTTAGTTTCTGATGAGAACTGCACTTCTTCCTGATAAGTTGTCATATTGTGGAGACATTTAATTGTCTTACAGAGGCTCTAACTCTCAGCCTATACCTTGCCTCTTGTGAGTCCTCCACCTTAGAGGGGAGGAACAAGACACTATTCCCCGACATACCTTTTTAGATTTTGTAAGAAATGGACCCTGCATCAAAACCCCACTGTTGCCTGGTGCTTGAAATTGAGAGATACCACTGCAGGGAAATCCCAGCTCAATGGTTCTTCATCCTGGCTTCACACTGAAAATATCTGGGGAGCTTGTAAAACCATATAGATACCTCAGTTCCCGGTCCAGGGAAGTTAATCAGAATTACTTGAGTATCAGTAGTTCCTAAATCTCCCCAGGTGATCTTAATATATTGCCACAGCTAAGAATTATTATCTATTGGCTGCTCTGCCTATCTAACTGAATTAGATTTCCTCAGGTATCCCCAAATAAGGACCAAATTCACTCAAGCTCGCCATTTTTGTAGAAATCCAGATTCTATTAATAGTAACCATTCTCATGGGGTCTATATTTAGGTCAGTTCACTCATCCCTGGCTTTCCTATTCAAGCTTCCCTGAAGGTCTGTCAGAGTGGAAGCCAAATCAGGATGAGTGTGGTACAAGGACAGCACAGAAGAAGATAAAATCCACCCTTTTTGTGTTGTTTTCTGGACAATTTCTGGCAGGAAAGAAATACAGAAAAGGTAAGTATGAATAATACCTTTGCAGCTTTATAAAAAGTGTTAGAATCTACACACTATATTTTCTCTGTTGGATGTAAACTAGGGCAAAATAGCACCCTCAGAAATGTGTTTTTATCTTGTTCTAAACAGTGTAAAACCAGGATGGCAGTTACAAAGTTTTCTGCCTTAGAATCAGAGACAACTCACCTGTTGATTTTTCTGTTCATGCTTACTTGCTTTGCCTCCTGATCTTTACTGCCCATGAAAAAGTTGATTATGGGCATTTGAAGTTTTGATGAGGTAAAATTTTAGAGTACTATGGAAGAGATACCTTCACAAAGTAAGTAAAGTGGTGGGATTCTTCATATTATTCAAATGGAAGAAACTGAAGGAAAATATTTGAAGGTAATTTAATTTCCAGAAATGAGTTCAAGTATGATCATTAGTTTAGTAGAGAAATTAAACTTACTCTTTACAACTTACTAAGCCCAACAAGAAATGTCCAAGAGCTTATTATGCAAAGGAGTACAGTATTTTTAGTAAAAAGGTTATTCCGAATAGAACTCTTTATTGTCTCCAGGAATAAAAAGTAGGTATGAGGCATTCTCATTTGGATTGTGATGGTTCTGGTAAAATGGCAAAATGGTCGGTGTTTTATATGGAGGAGTAGAAATTTGAAAGATAGTGAATACATTCAGTTGCCTTTTATTAGGGTAAGTGCAATTGGACTTGGTAAAAGGAATAACCAAGAACCTATGATGAAGCTCTAGGAAGTCATGTGAGTGAAGCCAAAGAAATTACTTCATTTTAAAAGAGTATAACATAATGGCACATATCCTATATGAAAATCAAATAAAATATTATATTCTCTTTCAAATGATATCTGGTTAGCAGCGACTGAGGCAGAAAATCAACACTGAAAACTAATACAAACACCCTGCCACCCTAATCCTGGTGGAAGTTTCTCTAATCATAACAACCGAACTGGACTGAAGTCAGGTTTTGTCTCCCCAGTTAGCAGTAGCTGCTCTTACTCAACAAATGTTTGTAGAATAATTTTATAAGAGAATGAATAATGTAGTGAAAAGAAATCAAGAAGGCGCTTTAACCTTGACACATTAGCAATATAAATCAAATGTCTTAAATTAATTTCTACGATTTGATCTAGCACTTCTACTTTGGGATCTATTCTAAGCAAATAATCAAAAACACACAAATTAATGTGAAGCATGTTCATAACAGTATTACTCATAATATTAAAACATTAGAATATTGGATTAAATCTACTGTCCAATAATGTGAGAATAATTAGATTATTATAAAAGTATATGATTATGCTTCTGAACACTACATAATGTTATAAAAATCCTCGTTTTCAGCTAAATGGAAAAAATAAATGTATATACACATTTTCTTATAATTAAAGAAACAAGTGATTTTTCTATCTATAAAAGACTAGAAAGAAATACATCACCATATTAACAATAGATATTATCTGGGTATTTGGACAATGGAGATTATTATTTTTGTCTATATTTTGCACAGCGAGTTTTGCATTACTTTTTTATTTGGAAAACAACTAGAAATATTTTAAGAAGCTGTTTTATATCTTGAGATTGTAGAAGATCAAGATACCATATAAAGCAGTCCTCTGATATGGTTCAATCAAAAAGCATTTGCTATGAAGTAAGCACTGTGTGTGTGGCTGTAGATGGTACTGAAACACCTTCAGAGAGAGTCTAGGTCAGAGAGATTGCTACCTACTTGGAAAAGTGCAAGAGCCTATTTAATAAATGCTAAATTGTAAGGCCTGATCGAACTGCTGGGGAGGGACATAGGAGATTTAAGTATACGGACTGCTGTAGGCAGACTGCCTTCAAGGATATTGAGGCTGACAGAGGTGCGAGTTGTCCATAAAGGACAAAGAATTCCAGACAGGGCAAGTAGTAGAAGTAGAAATGAGCATTGAGTGTTCAATTAAAAAAAGGGAAGGCAAACCTGAGTGAAGTGAAGGTTGTATGTTGGGGAATAGTGGAAAATAAGCTTAAATAATTTGGGGGAAGCTGGATTTTTGAACAGGTTTATGAATTGACAAAAGAACTGATAGGGACAGGTGCACTCAATGTGAAAATGAAGTAAGTAAGGCAACTGAGTCAGTCATCGCAATTACATAGGATTAGGGTGAGTGAAAGAGCTAGGCTGGTAACAATGGGATACACCCAGTTGAAAAGCTATAAACAGTCACCATCGAATGGTTGTTGGGAGCAAACACAATCTGCAAGATAAACTGGGCAGGATAAAGAAACGAATATGCCTTTTAGGTTGTGAGTTAGAAGAAAAGAGATGAAGAAAAACATAAATGAGCAAGGCAGATACATGAGGAAGTGTGCTCTTGACTAAGCAGTGTAAAGATTCAAAATAGCAGAGTGATTCAACTCATTCATCTGAGAGCCTCCCGGGAAGCATATTGCTGCCTTAAATGTGGAAACTGCAACTGAATGCAACCTTGTGTTGTTTTCATTGTGTTGCCATCTGCTGTGAAGGCAAGGCCCTAGAGGTTTTACCTACAAAGAAAAACTTAACTTCTTAAGATATTTTGAGGATTTTTGTCAAAAAAGAATAAACTACAAAATTTTCTCAAAACCTCCAAAGACTGCATAATGACAAGCGAACAAGGCAGAATTAAAAAAGAAAGACTGAAAGAAAAAATTTGGAAAGAATTACAAGGATATGTTACTAGCATTATTGAGAAGGGAGAGTGCAGATTTGTAATGACCTGAGTGACTTAAATAGAAATATGATTTGTCTTGATCCATAGTATCCCAGAGAAAATAGGACTTGCTAATAAAATGTATAATTGTTACAGAAAAGGCAAGAAACACAGTGCCTTGAGGTGGGAGAAAAGGTGAGTGTGACGCCACGGGGATCAGAGAGCTTCTGTGGGTGGGCCTGACGCTTTTGGGACTGTTTGTTCAGTTCTTGCACTGGACAGGTTCAGGAGTCTTGGGAAATTGAAATCTGGATCAATGTTGCCATCTGCCCAGGCTTAGTTAGGCAAGCTGTTAACTTATTGCCTCAGGTCATACATTGATTCCTAGATTAAAGAATTAAAATGTGAACGTAAACACTCTGATCCAGCTCCTAGCACCACCAGGTGAAGGAAACAGGCCTTCAACTTTTAATTTAATTATGCTGTTTATTCAGAACATCTAACTATGAGGTTGCTATGTCACTTGTAGTAAACATTTCTAAAGAATCTCATGAAGGCAAGTCCTATGAAGAGATATATACTATGAAGAAGGTTAAAATCCACCAAGTATTTTTTTTTCCCTTTAAATCTTATTGGGATCAACTGAGATCAAGTTAGCAAAGATTAGAAAAATGATTCTGAAGTGAAACGAACAACAAAAAAATTCTGAGTAAAAACTGTTTATACAAATAACATAATAAAAATCATTAAATGCAATCAGCAAAATGAAAGGGAAGGTTAAAGTATTCCACTTTCTAATACGCTTAATAAATATATATAAGTAAATAAATAAAATGAGAAAAGTGTAGAAATAATATAAACAGCTATTTTATTTCCCTTGGTGTTTTTTCCCCCCTAAGAAAAGCTACATAATTTCTGAGTGTCCTAAAAAAGCATGTGAGTCTGTTGTGATCATTAGTAATAGTAATTGCTGAGGCTATGATGGCCATTGATGTCAGAATTAACTATGTAATATCTGCAAAGATAGGGAGTATGCCTAAAGAAATATTGTTATTGAACTCCTGGGAATAACTTGTTAATGAATGTGTGGGCAAAACTACAAGTTTATTACCTGGTACATTTTTAGGGAAAGCATTTCTTCTAATAGCACTCATTCAAACTGATCCAAAGAACATTAGTAAAGAACAATAACAACTCTGCAAAATGATGCATTTATAGATGTTGAACATACATGATCTTATTAGTTAAGGCAATAAGATGTTGCTAAGAATGACAGGCACTAATCACTGTCCCTGTAGGACTAGAAGGAACTTTAAAAAAGGATTTTTTCCAGGCCCCTCATTTTACAAACTGCGGAGCTAAGGCCAGATAGATTGTCACCTGCCAAGGTGATATTATTAACTGGTAGTTAATAATAGGACTGGAAACCTGGTCTCCAGAGAAATCTTGGACTGACAGTTCTTCTGACGCTGGCCAGCCTTCCTTGATAGCTCCTGACTCCTACCCTACCCTGAATCTAGGATAATGTAGTCTCCTACCACAGAAACAACAAAAACAAGAGGCTATTGATGGGACACAAACAGGTATAGAGAATAATTCAAATGTTATTGAAGGATATGTACATAAGTTTTTCTGTCAAATTTAACGGTTGAATTTTAAAGACTGAAGGGTGTATTTATGACATGTGGTTTATAACATGATTTCATTAAGATATTCAGAATATGGAGGTGACAATGAAATATTCTTTACCATTACCAACATCCTCATCACCATTTATTAGAACTAATAACATGCCTAGCACTATGTTAGATATTTTAAAAACATTATAACCTTGGCTCTTAAAAAATGTGTTATTTTATATATCACAAAATCTGGTCTCAAAAAGCTCAAGAAACTTGCTTAAGTAGTGTACAGTTACTAAGCAATGGAGCTAAGATATAAATCCAGGCATATTTGGTCTCCAAACCTGTATTCTGATGAATAATTATAACTGCCCATAACTCACCACTATTTAAATGCAAATATTATCAGAATGACATAATTTACTAATCTGGCTTTTATACCTTTATGGAAAGATTTTAATATTGGGCGGTATTCCAGGACACCTTGCAACTTACCCACTCCCCTCCGCAATACTTCATGCAAAATGTGCGCCATGCATCAGGAAAATGCGAAGTGGTAAGTGGTAGAGGAGCACCTGGAGGCAGTTACAGGTGGGGTGTGCAGAGAAGAAGGATCTCAGGATGGACCATGGACCCCTCAGCTAGCCTCCTATAGGATCTACTACCCCTGGCTTCGGATCCAGATAGTTTCCGAATAAATGGTTATTTATTTTCAGAAGGTAGATTTTCTGGATTTTTAGAAAAAATATTTCAGAAAAATTATAAACACTGTTGTTTAAATGTTTTACTTTATAGTAATTATAAAGATGTTACAGATGCCTCGTACATTCTACATTCATAAATTTCAACTGCACATTTTCAAATATTTTAGTGAACTCGTGCAAACTGCTGGTCTTACATGAACTCTCCACCCAAGGCATGTGGGCTTCCTCTCTCAATTGTGGCTTGGCTCCTTAGATATTACCATTTTTCAATCAGGAGCTGTTTATCAGATATCTACCATATGACAGGATACAAAAGCCGGCAAAAAGACATGGTCTATAAAATCTTGGAATTTTTAGTCTAGTGGAAAAGACAGACATTGAACTAATAAGCACATGAATAAACACATAATGGCAAATTGTGCTCAGTGTTATAAAGGGAACATTAACACAGTGAGTGGCAAGGAAGCACCAGAAAGCAAAGTTCCAGGGGAGGTGGGCAGAAGAGAAGAGTGCCTTGGCTGGTCTGAGGCTAGATCTACTTCCCCGGAAGTTAAAGAATCTCACCCTCCCATGAAGGAGGGTGGGAATGCACATAGCCTACAGAGAGGAATTGAACTAAAACGAAAATAAGGTTGGTTCAGTCTGAAAGAAAGAATGTATCTTGGAAACCAGACATAATTATGCACACTGGCTGGCTATGTAAAACAGTGAAAAATAGGAAAAATTAAATCATACATGATAAGATAGTGAAAGAAAATTCTAAGACCTTGGAAACTAGTGATGATTAAAAGCTGCATGATCATGGTGCATCATGATGAATACTCTAATGATCTGCCTTTCCCTAGTGAAGAGTTTGCTTATATCACAATCAGCAGACATGACTTTTAAAAGGAAGGGGCTAGAGAATGCATTGATAATTTTCTAATTCATGCTTCTTCCAAATGACATACCTATTCCTTCAGCTAATAACAGAAAGGTCTCTCTGCTCTTCTGATGTCCGAGGAGAGCTGAAATTTGGTGGGTGGGAACGAGCTCTCTCAGTGAAACAAAGCTATATATGGCTGTTGTATTTCTGGGACATCTACCAATGAAACACTCATTTAATTTATTATACCTGAGGCCCAGGCCCGATAGCATTATTCCAATTAGCAATCCTTGAAAAATGATGGATGAATTTAAATTAGAAAGATTATATCACCCCCTTAACAATATCCGGGTCTCCTCTAGAAGGGGTACCTTTGAGGTACTAGCCACTTGTTAATTTCCCGTCTCTTCATAGGAGGAAGCATTGGTGTAGGGTCAGCACTTCCAAATGCTGCCAACTGAAAAAGAAAAAAATTAAAGAAGTTGTACCCGTAATGTATACAAGAACACTAGACCTCCAATTACCTACCTGCAGCTCATTCATTCATTTATTCATTTTTCGAATCTATCTCATGTATTCAATCACTACTTATATCTAGTACATTTAGGCACTCTTATTAAATGTTAAGGATTAAACACGGAATCAAAACCCAGTGTAGCCTTCAGGAACTTCAAAAAGCAGAGAGGAAATCTGCCAAATTAATAGAAGCATCTTAATTGTGGAAAAGAAAAAATAACCGGACAGAGTTAATCAGTCAAAGGAGACTTTATTTAAGACTATTGCAATAGGGGAGAGAGATTGAACTCAATTCTATTACACAATAGGTAGGAGAGTTTTCAGCTCTGGGGTAAACTAGTAGATGAGAACTGGAGGTAGTGACAAGGGTGGTCAATGTAATTAGGTCATTTGTGTTTGCTACTTGGGGCTCATGGAAGTTAGGCTCCTACCCTCCCACAGAGATAGGAAGGTAGGGGCACTATCTTTCTTGATGATCACCTTTCAAAGGGTTGGCTGCTAGGTCCTTGAAAAGACATTCCCAAGTTGTAAACTGTCAAGAACCTAGGAGATGATTGATATCTCAAGGGGGCAGAGCAAGAATTTACAATTTCAAGTATTCTAAAGTAAGTGCTCTAAGAGAAGGTTGGTCAGAAGCCTATAGTTAGGAAGAAACTTTTCTAAAATTTAGCCAAGCTGAAGGGAACGTTGAGGCCGTTTTGTTCAATACGTAGTGATAAATGATGAAATATTTATCTCAAGAAGGGGCGGGGGGGAGGGTGGAGGGGACGGGTATATGCATACACAAAGAGTGCAATGCGCACCACCCGAAGGATGGACATATTTGAAACCCGGACTTGGGGGGGGGCAAGGGCAACATACGTAACCTAAACATCTGTACCCCCATAATACGCTGAAATAAAAAAATAAAATAAAATAAAATAAAATAAAAAAAGAACACACAGGAAGATAAGAGTTAAATTATAGTGGCAGGATAAGTTAAGGTGGCTCACAGAGTTAGTTAAAAGTTAGAGTAAGAGGCAAGATGGTATGATCAAAAAACTACTGAATCTGAGATTTTAACCCTGACTATTGCTTGTTATACCAGTGTGTGATGTTGGATCAGTCACAATATGTTTGAGCTACTGTTTTTATCTTTGATGGAGAAATGACTGTCTGCTCTACCTAATTAATAGTGTTGTCGTGATTATCAAATGCAATAAGGTTTATCTAGAACCCCACTTAGGTAGTACAGTAGCAAATAAACACAATATAGAATTGTTAAATTATTGACCAAGCCCGTGGAAAACTGAAAACGAAAAGTCAAATAATTACTTATAAAAAAACTCTAAACCCAGTCAGTGTAAGAAATATACTGCTTTCAGTTTTCAAATAACTGGTAATTCTCTTTCCATATAATTCATTTCTCCTCCTCTAAAAATTTTTTTTCCTGTTTGAAATGTATCACTATATTTTATTAAATCATCATAATCTGCATACCAAACCCTTTGAGAAACAGCACAAAAAAAGAAAGCATTTTTATATTTGTATTTCAGACTTTTCTATCAAGAGATTAATATAACATGCCCAGGTGGGGTTTATTTTAGGAAAACAAAATGGTTTTAATGTTAGAAAATCTAATATAATCAATAAGTCAGAGAAAACAAAACACTCTTTTCAAAAGATTCAGAAAGGATTTTATACTATGTAACAACCAATTATTATTGTAAAATTATGAAAAGATAGGAATGAAAAGACAGTTGCCTCTATAATAAAGGCTATCTATTGAAGTTAACAGAAACATCATACTTAACCTTGACACACCAGAGGCACTGCCATTAAAATCAGAAACAAGACTTAGAGGCACTGACACGGCTATTAGCATTGTTCTGGGAGCTGGAACCCATCGATCGGGAAAGTCAGTGGTTATAAGAGTTAGCACTATTAAAAAAAGAGGAAATACGATTCACAGCATCCTCAGACAAAACAAATATAAATTAAGAGATTCTATTGAAGATAAATTAGAAATATTAAAATTTTGTTAAAGAAAGTTATTACAAATAATCATAAAAACAAGAGAGTTTTATACTGTAGCCAAAAATAGCTGCAAGAATAATTTTAAAAGATCATATTCCCAATAGTCTAACAATTGAATTATAAAAAAGAAACACACAGGGCCTTTGTGAAAACAATTACAAATCAGTGATGAGGGTGAAATTAAATGGCTAAACAGAGAGAGTTCTTAAATGAGAAACTAAATATTATAAAAATAGATACATTAGTTATTTCCATGTTAATACATTGATATAATGTTATTCTATATAGAATGAGGGAAATATTGAACTTGACAAAGTAATTGTAAAGTATTACAGTAGTTATAAAGCAAAGTTGTAAAAGAAATCTGTTATTAAAATTACAACTATACATAATTAAATAAAGAAAAAAATTAAAAGATGATTGCTTTCCTTCTTTCTCCCTTCCAGCCCCACACATTCTTCTAAAGTGTCCAAACAAACAGAATAGCTCGACACACCTGAAGAAGGGCCAGCCCTCTGTAGATTATAATGTATGACAAGTAGACGGTACTTAAAACAATATGTAACTGGCACAATAAATGATACAGGATAGTTTTAAAAGATTGGCTATGACCAATGTGGTAAAGGAAGGATGACTGAACTATTCAGTGCCTCGGGGAGTGCCTGGCTCAATGTGAACATGGTGCTCATTGAATCAAAAAGTGGAATCATTATATGGTGCTGGAACAATTGTTCCAGAACAAAAATAAAGTTAATCTTTTCATACACCACGAATTAAATTATTCCAGATGGATTATATAACAAAATATAAAGAAACAACTCTCAGATAGAAACATAGATAAATACAGTTTCAGAATGGAGATCTTTTTAAGCATAAAGATAGCAGATGAAATGGCACAATAAAAGTGATTTATTTGACTGAATAAAGATTGTTAAAACTTTGAAGGCCAAAAAATTAGAAAAACATAATAAGCTGCGGGATATATTCAGAATATATATATTAAATGTAGCAGTAACATCTTTCTAGGTAAAGATATACATTACTAAAATCAGTATGAAAATTATAACATCAGTAGAAAATTCAGAAAAGAAACTAAAGAGTAAACTAAAGAATTATCTATTAAAGCAAACACAGATTTCTTAGTGATTTATAAGGAAAGTAAAATAAAATTTAAACAGAATACTGTTTACTCTCCCATATTAATGACAGATAAGTAACATAATATCTAGTGCATGTAAGATTATAGCAAAATGAGAGTTTCTCTTAGTATAGTATTAGCTCGAGTATAAGAATCTATAATTTTTCTGCAAAATGAGTTGGAAAATTGTATCAGACATTTTAAATAATCTTTGGACCAGAAATTCCATGTATATAAATTTCTGAAAATATGTAGATTTAGATCACATATAACTCAAATATCCACAAATATGAAAAAGTGTATGTAAATTACAATACACCTATAGAATAAAATATTATAAAAATTTTTTAAATCATGCTTTTAGAAAGTTGTAGTGAACAGAGAAATGTTCATAATAGGAGGCTAATTAAAAAAATAAATAGAATACAACCACATATAGTAGGAATAGAATTTCATGTTATGTATGTCTATACCTAAGCTAAGACATTCTTGAAATCCATTGAAATATTAATCTTGATTGTGGGTAGACTTTATTTTATTCTTTTTACTCTAAAGAATGTTCTAATCTTCAATCTCTATTAAATTACTTCTGCAGTTAGAAAAAAGTGCTAACAAACCACAAATGAGCTAAGACCTGCTTGTCTATTTATAAAATGTTTGCTGCCATATTACTCCGACAACCACAAACATTCCTAAAATATTGAGCACATGTTCTTCAGATTATGAACACATTTCTAGTAACTTAACTTTAACCCTAATATTAACATATTGCTCTATAAGTAGCAAAGCAGACTGTAATTTTTCAAAATTAAAAAAAAAATTCCCATAAAACCAGAGATTATAAAAATTTATGTATAGAATAATCCTAATGTTTCAGGCAATAAGAAGAGAGATGCAAGTTTTTACTAGAAAGGAAAACAATGAAAATCATACACTTTGTATCAGATACCATCTTTTTCTAATTTATTCATGTTCATTTATTTAATAAATATTTATTGAGCATTAAGTAAAACTTACATTCTGAAAAAGATTATTTTTCAGGAGTCATAAATTAAAATATTAAAAAGATAATAAAGATGACAGTTTTTCTGGGACTAGCTAAGTCTGAACTCCAGAACTGTATTTACTGAGAAAAGGGGTATAACTTGCTTATTCTCTATAATCTTTTCAGTGAAACTCCCTATGTCCTTCACTTTCATACATTTATTTCTCATTTTCGTGTTAGTGCTTGGTCTCATCCTCTATTTCCTTTGTTAATTAGTCCTTCAGTCATCTTGATAATTCCCTACAGGATCCACCAGCCTGTTCTACACATAGTGACCACTCATTAAATAAATGGAATTAATTCCATGTTTCACTCATATGCAAAATTATTGCTGAATTTGCATTTTCAATTTTAGATTATTTTTCTCTTCTCATAGATAATGCCTTTACAGGTATTGTCCATTCAATACCCTGCATGCATAAGACTCAGTGACTTTCTCTAAATATCAAGCTATGAAATTAAACTATTAAATATTTAATAACATTTAAATATTAATGTTCTTAGAGGGCAGGAATATATAAAAATGGGATTCATATTTTATTCCCTTAGATAATGGTAGTGAAACAATAATCATTGCATCTCTTGAGCATACAGATAGATAGTTTGCTATGGATGGCAAAACTAAGTAAATGCCCATCAATAGTGCTAGCTAGAGGCCTAGATTGTTGGTTATGAAATGTCAATATCATTTGTACATTAATGTTTGTTTGCTGGATTTCCTAAATTAAATATCTTGTCTTCATTTACTTAATGAAGCAATTAGATGCTGTCATAAAATAAGCTTAAAATTAAAAATTATTTTTTCTTATTAAAAAGGGTTATAGAATTTAAGGTCTTAATGAGCTGTCATGAAATATATGGACTAAGAAAGTCCAGAGACATATTTTACTTAATTGTGTTAAGACTACATGTGTATTACCAGGGTGGAAGAGATCTTGCCTGCTTTGCTGAAATATGAAGAGAAAATAGAAGCAGCAGGAATTATGACTTAGCACTCATTGTATAAATCAGTGGTTTCTGAATTGGATCAGATGCAACATGGGATACAAAAGATAACCTGATGAAGTACGAAAAGAAAATATTAGCACCGATAGTTATGTGTTTCCTGAAAAAGAATTAAAAATTAAGCTTTCCTGATATTTGAAATGTGCATTGGTGCTGTAGTCTTCACCAGTTCATTATGTCATATTTCTTATTTTGTGCTGAATCTATGAGGTATCCAGAGGGAAGAGTGGAGGTTGCACAACACCAAGAGAATGTTTGTTTTCAGCATTTTGCAATGTATTATAGTGTACACGTGTCTCATTAGTTTTTTTTATGGGTTATATTATCTAGTTTTAAATACACTAAACTTCTACAAATAAACATGTGAAAAAAAGAAAATAAATCTTTCAGAATAACCCTGGTTTGAGGATAACATTTGAAAGTTCAAGCAAGCAAAACCCTCCTCCCTACCTTCTAAAAAAAACTGGTAGGGCTGATTCCTGCTTCTTGTATGGGTTTTTTTACTAGTCACATATCAAGGAAAGATCAATGAAGATCTAATCAGGCCTGGTAAAAGATCAGCTAATTCTTTGAGGTTATAAAATTATTAAGAAACTATTTGAACTATATATTTATATATATTATTTCTAACAATAATCTTTATCCTAGACATATAAAAATAAACACGTTGTACTTTTAAATATTGGCTAATAATGGTAGTATATACACATATGTATAATTTTTAAGAAAATGGAATGCATATGTACATTTTGGTCATGCATAACTGTTTTATTTATATTTATTTTTAATTAATTAATTAATTATTACTGATATGGGTATTTGATCAAAGAAGCTTGAAGACCACTGATAGAGATAGTGAATTTAGCATTATCCTAGACAAACTGGACCAGGGCTGTATCAGGCAAAATGGTAGATGTTAATGTCAAGTGAATATTTATTTATATATATCCAAAAAGTAAATCTAAGCATGAGGTGATAGATAGGGAACGCCTGACAGTGGTCTTCAATTATTGACTAATCAACACTTCAGTATTGACAAAAATTTTCATAATCTCACTGAAGCTAGTTTGGAAAACTTATGGATGGTGCTATACGTGGCTCTAAGGCAAGATTCCTCATGGAAGTTTCTATTAAGAATTCCTCTGGGCCAGGCACGGTGGCTCACGCCTGTAATCCTAGCACTCTGGGAGGCTGAGGCGGACGGATTGTTTGGGTTCAGGAATTCGAGACCAGCCTGAGCAAGAGCGAGACCTTGTCTCTACTAAAAATAGAAAGAAATTAATCGGACAACTAAAAATATATAGAAAAAATTAGCCGGGCATGGTGGTGCATGCCTGTAGTCCCAGCTACTCAGGAGGCTGAGGCAGGAGGATCGCTTGAGCACAGGAGTTTGAGGTTGCTGTGAGCTAGGCTGACGCCACGGCACTCTAGCCAGGTCAACACAGTGAGACTCTGTCTCAAAAAAAAAAAAAAAAAAAAGAATTCCTCTGACAGCTAAGTCTGATGCCCAATTTCTAATGCAAGTTTTAGTGGTGAAGTGGATCATCATAGATAATAATCAGGAGTACATGTGTAGACTACCCTTCCAAGTGTAAACAGGTAACACCTCCTTCCATTTCATCTGTACTTGAGCTAAGCCGGATGCTTCAGAATATTTCAGAATGGCACCTCTAAGACAATAAAACTGCTAGGTTTTATTTTCAATCAGGCTTGAATAAAAAAGATGCATTTTCTCTGTCCCATCAGTTGTACTTTCAGAACACTAGTATCCTACCTAGCAAGATGGTGGAGGCAGGATATCTGTGGCAGCAAATGGGTTGTTTTATACTAAATTGTTAGGCAAAGCTAATAATATCTGGGACTATCTCTGGAATCCATTCCACAACAATGATAAAACTCTAGCCTTTATTTTTTTCTGTCTAACAAAGTGATTTGGAGTTTCAGAGATCCATTGTAGGAGGGAAAAATTGAGTCCTTCTGGTGGCAGACAGTTCTCCAAAGACAGGAGATTGCTGCTCTAGGAGTGATGTCTCTACTTAATGGGGTACTCTCCAGCATACCCTAAAAATAAGTTGTGAAACTCTGGCAGCCCAGGGAGAAAATAGACAGCTAACTCAGTCATGGTTCTTCTTATGTAAGATGAGTAAAAATGTTCAGACAAAAATGTGAAACCTATACCTGAAGCATTCCTCAGAAATAAGCAAGCAAACAAACAAAACATTATAGCAGCTTCATACCAGAGTTATATCTGAAAAGCCATAACTAGATTCTCACTTGAAAATTCACTACAGTTAATTTTACTCAATTTTGCCGCTGGGGACAAATCATCCATATGTGGACAATAAATCCCTGGTGATAGATGGTTTAATTCACTATGGCCAAGTATGTTTCACTGCATATCAGAAAGTAGCATGAGTCCACCATAGCAAGAATGTCATGGGAATAATTCTTATCCTTTGGTGGATTTTCTATTAAGAATCTTTCAAATGAAGGGGTGTATTTTTAAAAGAGTTTTATTTATAATAAATTTCATACATTTGAAGTTTATAATTTGATAACCTTTGCTTTGTGTATACATCCATGTAAACATCACCACAGTCAAGATAGTGAATATATTTATCTCTTCCCTGAGGTGAATATAAGAGCCAGGCAGAAGCTTATGGAGGAAGACCTTTTAAAATGAAAACAAAATTATGCAAAGAATAGATTCTAGAGGAATATTAACTTTAAAGAAAGGATAGGAAAAATATAAGAGATTGAAAAAAATAAGTCAAAAGAAAGGTAGGAGTAATTGTAGAAGATAATGGGAACAAATGATGAGGATAGTTCCAAAAAGGAGAGAGTACAACAGTGATAAAATCAAATAAATGAAGACTGGGAAGTATCTACCAATTTGGCACATGGAGGAGATTAGGGGGAGAGATGGTAATCAAAGTGATGAGGATGGAAATCATAGTGCCAGTGACTTTGTGGCAATGGAGGTGAGGAGATGGTGATCTTCAATGTAAATTACCCTCTTCAGAAAAGTGGCTCTAAATTCCAAGGAATTATGGTAGTGAGAATTATGGTAGTGAGAAAAGAATGTAGTGTCCCTGAAGGGTTGAGAGTTTGTTTGTTCTGTTTTTATTTTAAATGGTTAACAGTTGTTCACATCTATAGACTTTCAGAAAGAGCAGTGAAGAAGATGATGGTAAAGATGAAATAGAAACAGGGATAACTAAGAGTATGAGGCAAATAAAAAAGAAAGGGGAGACGATCCAGAGGAAGAGTGGAAGGATTATGTTTCAGATTAAGTAAGAGGAGTCTTCTTCCACTAAAAGATGAAGAAAGAGGTAAATATTTTGGCAATTTTATTTTCTGATTCTTTTTTTTTACCTCTCTTGTTCTGATTTCTCAGTCAATTGAGTAGGCTCATCTTTCTCTGTCCAAACCTGCTTTCCCTCCTGAAGTCCTATCTTAGTAAATTGAACCACCATCAACTTAGAACAAAAATCTAGAAATCATTCTCGTTTTTTGCCTTTCCCTCACTTTACATGTGCAATCCATTAATATATCCTTTGGTGCTACCTTCTGAATAGATCTTGAATTTAATCACTCCTTACTCTCTCTACTCCACCACCAACCCAATTCAGGCCACCAATGTCTATCTTCTCTACTCCTGCTGAGGTCCTTTAATGGGTAAGATGACCATATGCTTAACTTCCTAACATGAGGTAAGCATTTTTGGAATTGATTTTTTTAAAAGGCTATTTGTATTTAGATGAAATATCAGACTAAACTCAAAGGTCACAAAAGAAATGGCCACCCTATGAACAGACGCTCCTGTTTCCACTCTTGTCCCTATACAGAGTGTTCATATGACTGCCAGAGTAAGGAATAACTAAATGGTGCCAACATCCCCTCCCCCACAGTGGTCCCCAGCATTAGACTTCCTGGAGATTTCTGTTGGGCAAACAGTTAAAAAACAACTCCAACCAGTGGTCTACAAGGCCTTGTACGGGCTAAGCGCTGCTCACATTTCCCAACTCATCTCAGATACTATGCTCACCACCCAGCTTTCTTTTTTATAATCTATCAGCCAAATGGGTCTTTTGCTTCCTTTGTGTGTACCTCCAACATACCAAATTATTTCCTACCTCAGGGCTTTTGCATTTGTTGTTCTTTCTGCCTAGCACACACTTTTCCTGACTCATCCCATGGCTTCCTGGTAAGTTAAGTCCAAACTCAGATCTCATCACCTCAGAATGTTCCTTTCTTGCCACACAGGGAATGCATTTCTAGTGTCTCAGGCACTATCTATCACTATGCTTTGTGCATATCCTTCGTAGCACTTGCCACAACCTGTAATTATTACTTTTTTGTTTATTTGTTTACTTCTTTATTTGTTCTCTTTCACTGGAAAGTAATTCCATGAGGTCAAAGTTTATGTCTGCCTCATTCATAATTATTCTCCAGTGCTCAATTCAGTATCTGCAGATGATAAACACCCAGCAAATACTTTTCAAGTGAATAGATAGGCACATGCAAGTAATTACATCAGTGGTGGGGCATGCTTATCTATACCAGTGATGGGGAAATCAGTTAGATAATTCTTAACTGATGGCTGTCTATCCTTTCTGAGAGTTAGAAAAAAATTAATCTACTAAAGATTATGTGGGATAGCAGAAAAATAGACTTAGTTCAAAACTAGATACATACATATTACAGTCACCTAATGAATGACAAAGTTAACACTATTGTATACTGTATAATACAATTATACTGTTTAGATCATCCTTTGGGAAGGGTTTATTTTTACTAAATTGTACTGGGTCCATTATCCATGTGAAAATCTAGATCCCTACTTTAGAGCACACACAAAATCAATGTCAGATAGATTAAAGATGTAAATGTGACAGGAAAAATACAACTGTTAGAAGAAGACATATGAAAACATCTTTATGACCTTGAAGAAAGCACAACTTTCTTTTCTTTTTCTTTCTTTCTTTTTTTTTTTTTTGTTGGGGAGGAGCAAGGTCTTGCTCCATCACCCAGGCTGGAGTGCAGTGGTACTATCATATCTCACTGTAGCTTCTAACTCCTGGGCTCACAGGATCTTCCTGTCTCAGCCTCCTGAGTAGCAGGGATTACGGGCACATATCACCATGCCCAGCTAATTTTTCTTTATTTGTGTGCAGACAGGGTCTCACTATGTTGTTCAAGCTGTTCTCCAACTTCTGGCCTGAATCAATGCTCCCATCTCACCTGGCCAAAAGCACAAATTTCTTATCAGGCACATAAAAAATCATAAATTGGGCCGGGCGTGGTGGCTCATGCCTGTAATCCTAGCACTCTGGGAGGCCGAGGCGAGTAGATTGCTCAAGGTCAGGAATTCGAGACCAGCCTGAGCAAGAGCAAGACCCCATCTCTACTAAAAATAGAAAGAAATTATCTGGACAACTAAAAATATATATATATATAGAAAAAATTAGCTGGGTGTGGTGGCATGCCTGTAGTCCCAGCTACTCGGGAGGCTGAGGCAGAAGGATGGCTTGAGCCCAGGAGTTTGAGGTTGCTGTGAGCTAGGCTGATGCCATGGCACTCTAGCCAGGGCAACAGAGCCAAACTCTGTCTCAAAAAAAAAAAAAAATCATAAGTTGGACTATAGTAAAATTAAGAGCTTGTGTGCATCAAAAGATGACATTAATAAAATGGGAGAAATATTTATAATATATGTGTCCAGCTTATATATAGAAGTTCTCAAGAATCAATAAGCAAAAATTACTAAGTAGATAGATGGACAAAGATCTTGAACAGATGCATCACAAGGGAAGATGTCCTAATAAAACTATGAAATGGCACTCAATTGCAGTCATCATGGAAACAAATTAAAATGTGTTGCATTTTAACACAAAGTAAAAATTAAATGTGATACTACTATATATTCTCCAGAAGGGCTAAAGTTAAAAAGACAGAAAATACTAAGTATGGAGCAACCATAACCCTTACTCACTGCATACTATTGTCTGAATATGTTTACCAAAATTCATGTAGTAGAAACTTAATCCTCATTGCAGCAGTGTTGAAAGGCGGGGTCTTTGTGGAGGTACAGAGGTCACAAAGACTTTGCCCTCATGAATGGATTGATGCTGCGATAAAAAGGGCTTGTGGGAGTGGGTTTGTCCTCTTCTGCTCTTCTGCCATGTGAGGACACAGCACAGAGTCCCTCACCAGATGCTGGTGCTTTGACCTTGGACTTCCCAGCCTCTGGAACCATGAAAAATAAATTTCTGTTCTATATAAATTACCCAGTCTCAGTCAGGCATGCTGTCATGGCAGCACAAAATGAACTACGAGACTATGTAAAATACAGATTGGCACACTTACTGTGAAAAGTGGATTGTCACTATCTAGTATAGCTGAATATATGCAGGTCATATCATCTAACAATAATACACTCAAGTATAATTTTACTCCTAAATACATACCCATCAGAAGGGCTCAACTGTGTTTACCAAAGGACATGTACTAGAATTTTTATAACAGCATTGTTTTTAATACCCCCAAACTGGAAGCATACCAAATGTCTCTCTATAGTATAACAGATAAATATACTATCACATATTCATAAAATGAAAGAATATACAGCACTGAGAATGACAAAGACACTCAACGACATTGATGAATCTCAGGAACATACTGTTGAACTAAAAAAACCATAGACAAATGAGAGCATACTGTATGACTTTTAAAAAAGGAGAGAAGAAAAAGTAAAAGAAAAAAGAAAAGAACAGAAAATGCAAAATGCCTGTACCGCTTAAAGTCAGGTGCAATGAGAGGCTAGGAAGCACAGCAGGGCTCCTGGGTTGCTGATAATGTTTGGTCTTCTGGTTAGGGTGCTGCTTTACACAAGCATATCAAGTTTTTGAGAACCCATCAAGCCGTAAACTTATATGCATTTTACATTATGTCATGTTATACTATAATAAAAATAATAATTAAAAAAATGTGGTTGTGGCATGGTACAAGGATTGAACACACCTGTAGTAGCTGCTGTTGAAGAAAGCTAATCAGAAAGCTTGCCAAGCAGTGTATGGTGCCAAGCTGGGGCTAGAGACTTGGAATTTATTGTGGCTCAATGTGCGCAGCTGTGTGATTGTTTCCAGCTGTGGTTAAGTGTAGCGAGGTGGATTTGTATAGATCCAGAATGGAATATTTTGGGACAGGGGTGGAAGAAGGTTAAAAGGGCAAAGAAATTGATGTTGTCAATGAGAGATACATTCGCATTTGGTGGATCTAGATTGGATAAGAAGGAAAATGAAGTTTATTCACAGGAAAAGTAGGAAGATAAAGAAATATTTTATTGGCTTGAATTTTAGGAGGAGTAAATAAGTAAGAGAATTGAAGAATGGGTGGTAGTACAAATGGGAATTTACAGACGAAAACGTCAGAAATGGAATAGTTGTAGGTGATGACAATTTCCAATGTGGAGTCATGGGTTTGAGGGGCTGGGATAAGGTGAATATGAAGGTTATCAGAGTTTAAAAGCTTGAAGAACTATAAAGCAAGCAATCGAACTTGTCTCCTGCATAGGCATTGAACTAACGAAGTGTATAGAAAAGAATTTGAGTGGGTAGGGGAAGGCCATGAACATGGTGCCGAATTCTTTGATGAATGTATAGAAATGACTTGGAGGCTCATGCATGACTCTGGATTGTAGAGCTAAATGACATGATATGAAAAGAGGCTGGATGTATACATGTGCGCGGAGGACTAAGAGTTGTAAAGTGCTAGATCTGGGAATGGGGTGGAGCCGGTGACTAGTAGGATACTGACACCTTTCCTGATCCACGAATTCCCCTGTTCCTGCGACTGCCTGTCTCCATTTCAGACAGCTGGGAAGTTAGTGGAGGAGGCAGAGACAATTCTCAGCAAAAACAAGAACTGGAGGAAATGTCTGATAAAGAGACAAGTATGTAAAAGAGGGTTGTTTTATTTTGTTTTGTTTTGCTTTACTTTGTTTCCCATGGAGCAGAAATTTTAGAAGGAATCAATAAAGTTTGGGGAGGAGAGTGTCAGTGAAAGCTAAGTATGGAAAGTAAAGCACAAAGCTAAATGGAAATGAGTGTGAGGAAATACACTCTGGGCTCTGATTAAGGGTAACAAGGGTGTTAAGCATGGTGATATTGCTGGGTCTCAAAGTTCCATATATTTCTGCTGTTTAGTTGCTTCAGCATTTATACAGGGCCAGGGTGCAAGTGGGGTCAGATAATAATGCAGATAGATGCAGGTAGATAGACTGTCCTTAGGGTTCCAACAGAATGTTACTGAGAACTTGTTATGATACCTCTAGAGAAAGTCTAGGATAAGATTAGAAAGAGAAAATAATTCAGTTCTGGGGACATGTGCCTTCTTGTAAATTGCAGCAGTTTCTGGTGGATAAGAAAACTTAGTCTCCTTCAGAAGGAGCCGGAGAGCAGCAAACTAGTCCTTAAGAGTAATGATCCACAGTATTGATTCCTAATTCCCTGTTGAAATGGTAGCTAGTAACCAAGAAGAAAGTTGTCTTCCTTAAGGCTGGATCAAAATGTAAACAGGGAATCTCCCTTAGATGGGCTGAAGGGAGGTCTTAGAGAAACAAACTTTTTGAGAATAGGCTATGCAGTAACGAAGGAGAAAATAAACGAGGCAGAAGCTAGGCCGGCTATGTGGTGACAGTCCCTATTTCTCCCAAAGGGGTGGTTTGTTTGTTTCCGGGAGTGTTGGGATTTCCCCTGGCTACACTCATGTGCTCTGTTCACTGTCTTCTCTAAAGGGCTTGCCCAGCAACTGGAGAATGAAAGGGTGTGAGCCAGTCCCAGAGGCACAATCATTGCCTTTCCTGCAGGTTAAAATGCTCTGAATTGAGCTTGTGAGTTTGTGTTATGTCCTTAGAGTGGATGTAAGGGCTGAATTCCAGAAGAACCAGGGGCATTGCTCTTCTATTAGTTGGCCATGCTAGAAGCCCCACAGCAAGACATTTGGCTAGATCTGGATGGCCTATAGCAAATGCCTTCTGGAACTACATGACTAAAAATTATGAGAGAGAAAAAGGATGAACTAAAGATTCAAAGCAAAGTTTTAAGGAGCCTTACAAAGACAGAAAACCAATAACCACATACTTGAGAGTAGACTCTGGGGATGCTTGTCAATATTTATATGGCTCAGAAGAAATCTTTTCCAGAAAGTAAAACATTAAAAAGTGTGTGTGTGCACGTGAAAAATAGATAACAAAAACATAAAAGAACAATTGATATAGAGAGTGTATAATGAAAATGATAAGCAATATCTTTGGAAAATTCATGTGTTATTTTCTAAGCAAAAAACACAAATTTCATTAGATTGGGATTTAAAAAACCTGGTTATGTTCAGATTGCAGAATAAAGGTACAAGAAATTAGAGATTTTTTTTAAAGCATAAGAAGATGAAGGGTAAATGTTTAAATGAGAGAAAAATCTACAATATTAGTTTTCTCTCGAAAAAAGCTGTGCCCTAAAAGTCCACTGAAGTGGCTTGCATGAGAAACGATATATTCTGAAGCATCCAAGAGAAATGTCTCCTTCCTCCTAGCTCTCCCTTCAGCTCCAGCTTGTACTCTGTCTCTTTTTCTGCTTTGTAGGACTGCATTTAAATCAGTAAATAAAAACATAAGGCTGTTAAAGCACTTCATCAATTTGAAGTATTTAATGAGATGTTCCAAGGTGCTATATCATGCTGTGAGTGCTGGTTCAACTCTGACTCTCAATTTCTAATGGCCTAATTTATACTGTGGCAATAGTTTTACTTTCAAGGTAGCTATGACGACCTTTTCTAACCTCAATATTAATTATTCCATGCCCCAAATTTTCAACTTACTGTTATATGTTTCAGTTTTAAAAATAATTATTGTGATTGATCTGCACTATCTAGAAATATTTTATTTCTCATGCCTTAAATATCATATAATTGTTTCTTTATTTTTGCTGCTTTTAACATCTACACAACATCTATCTTTCTAACGGTGAAAAATTAAATGTGACATTGTGTTTTGTATGTGCAGGGAGTTCAGCTATGATTAAGTGCCAAAAACTAGAAAATGCTCCCGTGGAAAAACCACTAACAAAGCATTATTTGCCTTTTCAGTGTGGAAAATAAATGTTGCATTTTATTCCTTTCCATCGTTTACCCTTAGAACTGCATCTTCTTGCAGTAGCACCAAGAATAATGCAAGGTCATTTCTAAAGTGTTTGCGTTTCTGTGCTTTGTTCACCTTTCCTCTTAGGGAGGGAGATTGTGTGTCTGAATTGTGGCCCCAGTGTCTCCAATGTGTCTAGAAGTTCCCCTTTAATTACTCAGGTGGATAGATAAAAATAGAACAAATGCACAAAAGTTTATGGTTTCCATAAATGCATTCATTGTGGCAATTTTCATTATCCATACCATCTGAAGGCTGTGCACTTTTTAAAGCTAGCATGTTCTAAGTCAGAAGCAAAATAAAACCGTAAAAATGTTAATTAAAAAAAAAGTGGTGAATCTCTCTCTCCTTACTATGACTTTAAAGAGTATAGTTAATAATTGTATTTTTCACCCTAGCGGACTTCCTTTCTTGCTTTGACATGTGGCTAATGGATCTTTCCATATTAGAACACCAGCTCAGAATTCATAGTCTACCAAGTAACTAGGCTCTTTGAAAACCGTACTTAACTGAAAACCTAGGTCTAGGTAAGTTTTCATCTTAATTAACCTGTATAATCTGTTTTTCAAAACAAAATTCATCCCTTCATTTACATTTTAATTACAGGGGGTACAAAATGTCAAGTTTTAATTGGCTCAAGAGAACTACATACAACAAAGCCTCATGCTAAATGGAATAGAGGCTTTGTAGGGCCCAGCTCGCTCTCTGTTACCATTAAGGCTACCATAAATGGAAAAGGTTTAACCCCCTTCCAAACTCTCCAATATCTCAAAAATCAATTCAGAAAACCTTCATAGATACACTGCTCATACAAAAGAACATCACGGATGATTTCTCCAGAGTGTTCCTAATGCACTGCAGTTACCAGTTTTTGTTTCTGCATAGTTACAGTACATACTAGCCCGTAAGCAGCTAATGTTGATGGGATAAATCCAGTGACATTATTATAAATCTTTGCTGAATGGTGGTTGACTGAAATGTGGCTAAAATCACCTAAATCCTTATGATTCCAAGGCATTCCAAATCTTCTTAAGTATTTATTATGTAAGCAATATTGTTAAGCCAAAAATAGTCTAAAGGTCTTTATATTTCAGATGTAAATGCTCAACTTACTTCCCTCCCTTGTTCTCAGTTCTTTCTCTTTTCCCTTTTTATTCATTATTCTTAATAGCTAGTAGCTTTTTGAAAACTTACTGGAGTGAATCCATCTTTTCACTGGCTTCTGACAGATAGGGAAGCTTAAAAAATGCAAAGTCTTCACAATAAGACATCTGAGGAAAATATATTGTAGATTTCCTTTTGAATGCCTTCTCCAGCAAGAAGAGCCCAGAGTAAAACATTTCAAGTACGCATTGGGAGAATACATATATTCAGCTGAAGACAGCTCCCCTCCCCTTTTGCTCTGAGAGCATTTCACTGAAGACTTCTTAAGTTGGAAGCCAGTATGACAATCTAACACAATATACTCTTTTACCATTTGACTCAAAATTGTGCTCGTATACTGCCGTCATTAAACATTTGAAGTATTTACTTTATGTCAGATTAGAAAACATCATTTATTTTTAATGATCTTTAGAAATGTGGCCATTTATTTTTAATGTTCTACGTGATTTCAGAAGACTAGATTCACATAAGTGCTACTTCTCTTAATTCAATTCCTTTTCAACTTGTATATCTTTTATGTTAGAAACATTCAGTGATTTGAAAAGGAACTCCTTAAATTGTAATAATAGTCAGTGAAATGGGAAACAGTGTTATAGTGTCAAGATGGAAGATTTTTCCCAAACAGGAAATCTTTGCCTTCCCCCCCAACTTCCCCCAGTCCCATTCCTGGACGTTGGTCCATCTTGATAGACCCTTTTGATAAACATTCAGTTATTACCTGTCATTATGCTTCTTAATGGTAACTCTTATAATATTACATAAAAATGGTTTGATTTAGGGACTATAATAATAACAACAGATTTTTGAAATAGCGATATTACTGAGATGATCTTTCTAAATCAATGGACAGCATTTCTTAACAATAAGTTTGGTGACAACTCATATCCCCCTAGAAATATGGTGTTGAGATGTCAGTTTTCAAATACATTTAGGGAAAAAAAAAATTATAAATTCAGTATCTATACTTGGTAAAAGTTTAAGCTTAGCAAGACCACCAGGGGGAGCAAGTTACTGGACGAAGGAAGTAATGTACAGTTTCAGACCTTTAACAGAAAACCTGGCTTTAGAGAACAAAATGACACCACAATTGATAAGAATAAAAGCAAAACAACATGACTCAAAATTATATGCACTCCTAACTCTCTAAAATACTTTCTTATTAAAATAAAATTGCTTCACTCTAGTTTCTGGACTGAGTGGCTTTGCCACTACCACAGTTACTTTTTCTTAGTAATTTTTCTTCCAGTAAAGTATCCTATTTTCTACAGCTCTTATGATCTACATGCTGACAGAATTTTGCAAAATGCAAATGACTTTACAAATTTAATGACATAACAGATACTAAGTCCATATAATTATGGAGAGAAAAAACATCCAGCAGTAGAGAGGAACTGTCTGCTTGACAGGTAGTACATGCAATATATTTTGAATATGGGGGTTAATACGTGTTATGTAAATAACATGCAAGAGCTGTAACAATAGATGACGGAGTCCTCAATACTTTACACTTAAATTAAGGGAAAATAACTTACTAAAGGAAACAAATAGAGTGACTTCTAAGCAAGCTGTGAGCAAGTACTCTTAAATCCTATGACTAAGATTATTCAAGAAGTACTTCATCAAACAAGAAAGATTATTCATAAAAATTTTAACAGCTCCTTACAAATTCATAAGTCATGTTAAGCTATATAACTTGAAAAGAAAACATTTTGAGGGAAACAACTTGTGTTAGTGCCATTGTGAATATTTCACATTGATATCAAATAGAATAAAACCTATATTTTATTTAACATGAACTATTTATTGCATAACAGGTATATAATTCTAAAACAACTACTATGACCCCATTCTTCTGGGTCTAAGGAGAAAATAAAGTGTCCAACACATCATTACTTCGATATAGAATTATATAACATAAAGTGTTATGAGAAAGCACTGTTTGCAATGGGGAAGTATTATATAATAAAAATATTATATAATAAATTTTGGTTAGGCACTTAGGGAAATCTTCTCTGAAAAATTTGTAATGTGCTGAATACTAACAATTATCCAAATGAGTCATGGGAAGGAAAATTGAGAGGAAGGAAGAATAATCCAGTTAGAGAGAACTGCACCTTTGGAAACTGTACAGAGAGGGGATCTTGACATATTTGACAAATTGAAAGCTGCCTGATGGGTCTGGGGTTCTGTGAATAAGGGATGCAGGTCAGGGGAGGTGAATGTTGGAGAACTGGGGCATCAGATGAGTCTGAAAATCCCTATAAAATCCACCTTGAGAATTTTAGATATTAATGAGAATATAGTGGGGCCTGGAAAAGTTTTGGGCTGGAAAGCGACGTGATCCATATTATGTTTTGCAAAGGTCACATTAGCCTATGTGTGGAAAGAATTAGAGTAGAAATGAAAGAGAAGTGGGGAGACCAGTTAGAAGGCCTTTGTGGTAATCCTGGTGGGAGATAATGATGGATGGAATTATGGTGGTGACAGTAAAAATGAAGATGATAACACACATACACACACACACACACACAGACACACACACGTATATAGGAGGTAGAGTAAGAGGACTTGGTGATGAATCAAATGTACAGAATGACAGAGAAGATGCAAGGCTAGAAGATGCCCTTTACTAACACAGCAAAGACTAAGAAGAAGTAAGTTTTGCAGAAAGAGATTAACAATTCATGTTTTCAAATGTGTGAATGTTTACAAGTTTGAAATGCTCGTGAGCCATCCAGGCTGACATACAAAGTGCCTTCTGGCCTCTACTGTTGTATACAAACATGGGCAGGAAGTAAGCCACGTGATTGAACTGAATAGATGGGAGTCACTGGCCATCAGATGGTCATTAAATGCAAGAGAGTTGACAAGATATTTAAGGATAGACTGCTGAGTGAGAAGAGGGCTAATACCCAATGTTGAGAAACTTGAATATTAAATACTTAGAGTAAATGAGACGTTTGCTACAGAAGTTGAGAAGGAGGTGACATAAAGACAAAAAGAAATCTAGAACTGTGATCATATGACAGCCAAGAGCAAAGATTACTTAGGTGCTAAACTTTTGTTGTATGTTGTGGAATGTTTTGTTTTGAATGAGATAACCACACTCAAGGGAGGTGGCAATGATGGTTGACCACTATGGCTATATTTAGAATTACTCTTTCAAATCAAGGTTATTGCTGATGTATTTTCTCAGGGAAATAAGAATTTTATGAATATTCTTTATTGCTTAATTGTGAAAATGTGAACTATAAAAATATTCAAAGCCAATGTTCTAATACTCATCATTTTGCTATTTAGAAAATAAAATAAATTAAATACATGTACCTTAGGTAATGTTTCTTGGTTCCATACTTCCTTAAAGAACTATCAAGATTTGAGGAGCTATAATGGCTTTGAGTCCTGTGCAACTTTTTAATGTAAATATTGGAAGTTGAAGCTACCAGCAGTTTCTTTTTTCACTGCTCCTAGGTGGTTCATATTCTCACCTAGTCAGCCATAGACATTTGTTCCTATTTATCCATCTTTTAGTTTTCACTTTGTTTGCTACTTTAGTCATTAGCAGATTGTTGACTTCTGTTTATTTTACTGTTATTGGTACTAAAGTTTGGGTAATTCCCCACAGTTACAGAAGTAAATTGGAGCAAGTCTTATAGAACTTAGATTTACAGACATTTGAATAGCTTTCCTTGTTATACACTAAAACACTGTTTACTTCAGCTGATGTGTCTCACACTCTCTCGAAGGAGGTTACCGTCTCCATCCATCTAACTTTCAAATTCACATTATTTTATTCCCTCTTTAGTTGGCTATCTTAATCCATATATTTTAGGGCACAAATATCTACCCCAAAGATTTCTGTATATTTTTTACCCAGTAGCTTAGGGGAGGGCCTGAGAGAGACTTATTTAACTATATATGAACTTCACTTGGTTTGGAATCAATGCACTTTTCACTTTGAAAATAAAAATTAATATCAGTTGAAAAGGTTTTTCTGTAGGCTAAACTAGCTTTCTACTTGTGTTGCTACTGACATTACAAGCAAGAATCTGAAAAACAACACTGAGATGCATTGTGAGAAATGCCTTGGGTTTAGACCCAATTTACTGTACAATCTTAAGATATGAAGTTCATAAGAGTAATGTGCAGATAATTCCATCACCACATCTCAGAATAAGCTCTACAATATAGCCTGTTTATTACAAATTCCTTTTAATGTGGCATGTTTACTGTTTGTGTTACTTGTTCTCAAAACTTAATCATGATGAACTACAGCTGCAAGTAAAAGCAAAAGAACTGGAAAACATTATCAATATAACATTTTGTATTAAATCAATAGTGGATATGCCCAACATTTGATTCAATCAATAAAATTGTTAATAAATATGCAGTTTAATTTTTATCTCATTTTAGTATATCAGATAGACATACTGATTTTGATTATATTTTTCCTTTTTAATGTAATACCTTTCATGATGCAGGTAAGAGGTATAAATAAAGACTTTTGGTAAAAACATATTTTCTTGTTAAGTTGGAACAATTTTGCTCTTGCAAGTTTTTTTTTTCCTTTAAATTTAAGATTATTTAAAATGGCATCTTTACCATCAGACAAAACAACATGAAAAATAGTGTTATGCTGGTCTTTTTAAATTTTTTTTTTTTATTTCAGCATATTATGGAGGTACAAATGTTTAGGTTATGTATATTGCCCTTGCCCCACCCAAGTCAGAGCTTCAAGCATGTCCATCCCCCAGACAGTGCACACTGTACCCATTAGGTGTGTATATACCCATCCCGTCCTCCCCTCTCCTGTCTGCCCGACACCGGATGAATGTTATTACTCTATGTGCACTTAAGTGTTGATCAGTTAAAACCAGTTTGATGGTGAGTACATGTGGTGCTTGTTTTTCCATGCTGGTCTTAACCACAGGATTTTCAGATAGTTCAGAAGCCTTTCGTCCTGACATAAAGCAGGGGTACTAAAAATGAGTTCACAGCAAATACAGAGATTACAAAATATCTGTGTGGCATTTAATCTGAGGTAAACTTCTATAAAACGATTTGGATTGACCTATGTGTCTTAAAGAAGTAGATTGAAAGATAGTTCCTTCACCTTAAAAATATTATTAATAAAACAAAATAAATATCTACTTCTACAATATACCTACACTGGAAATTTCCAAATGTAATGACTTGTTTTCTTGAATATTTCCCTGTAAAGCCTTGGTTATTTATGGTTTTATTGCCATGACAATCATATCTAGGCTTCAGAGTCCAAGGTGTCTTCTTATTGGCTAATGTATCTGAAAGGGATGGACGGGGAAAACCACTGGACTAAGAGTCAGACCTGGCTCACCGGCTGAGTTACAAGAGAACTTCCTATGAATTTATTTATAACATGGCTACTTATTTTATATTCCACAAGCAACTCCGTATAATTACAACATACTTAGAGAAGGAGGCCAGTGTACTTGGTATTGATAATAGCCAATGTGCTGAAGTGTCAACATAAGATGATGTATGAGTCAGGGTACTCCAGAGAAACAGAAACAATAGAGAGAGATTTCTTAAGGAATTGGCTTATGAAATTATGGAGAACGATAAGTCCAAAATACACAGGGTAGGCCAGCAGGCTGGTGACCCAGGGAGGAATTCCAGTTCAAGTCCAAAGGCAATCGCCTGGAAGAATTTGCCTTCTCTCCAGGGAGGCCAGTCATTTTCTTAAGGCCTTCAATTAATTGGCTCTCCACATTATGGAGAGCAATCTGCTTTCCTCAAAGTCTACTAATTTAAATGTTAATATCATCCAAAAAATAGTTCCACCGGAACATGTAGAATAGTGTTTGACCAAATACCTGAGTACTGTGTCCTAGTCAGGTTAACACATGAAATTAACCATCACAGGTGGTCTTCACAGGTGGTCTTCACAGCTTCTAAGACACAAGGAGAATCTTCAGCAGAAAGCATACCTTTTTGATTAAATCAATAGCTCTTCAGTGCATTCTTTCTCCTATCATTATCTTTGTGGCCAGACAATTCAGATATATTCTGCAAAAAAAGGTTTTGGAATCCTCCTGAGAGAGACTGATCTAACTATATACGAACTTCACTTGATTTGGAATCAATGCAATCAGCCAGTGAGTCAACCCCTATTTTTTTTTTTTTTTACTTTCAACATAAAAATTAATATCAGTTGAAAGGTTTTTCTGTAGGCTAAGCTAGCTTTCTATTTGTGCTGCTACTGACATTACAAGCAAGAATCTGAAAAACAACACTGAGATGCATTGTGAGAAATGCCTTGGGTTTAGACACAATTTACTGGTACCCTATATCTAATCTGTTAGACAGTACATTTTCAAAGACTGGGAGCCCTCTGGCCTGGTTATCATTGATATTGAAATAGAAAATAACTAGAGTAGACCAACTCTGTTATGCATAAAGAGAATAGAGAACTGAAGAAGACATTGCTTTTTTGCAATATATGTGAAAACCTATAAAGTATGTTTTAATTCTTTGTCACTAATTTTTGTCAACTATGGTTTTTAAGCTTCACCTATTACTTAAATTTTAAAAATTCCCTTTGCAAAAGCAGTACATAAATTATAAAATTAATGAAAAAATAGAAGATAAACATTAAAAGTTACTCATTTTCCTCTTCTTCTTTTTATATCCATAGTTTTTTTGTGGTGATATTAAAGCAGTTTTAATAATATATCATTTATAATTTTGCATGCTGCCTTTAAAAACTTATTTTCATGCAGATACTTTTTAAATTATGCAGTGCCAGGCAAATACTACAGACATTTGTTAAATATGTGAATAAATTAATGAATACAGTTATTGTAGACAACACATATTGAAATTCTCTGTAAGCATTATTTTTGTTTTGGCTGATTTGATCAAACAAATAAACCATAATTATGTAACCATTTCCATATTATCTGGCTTTTAAATTGTTTCCAGTATTTTCTTGTATAAATAATAATATGATGGGCTCTTCAAATATAAAGTGTTTTCTGCTTTCAAGATCATTTTCTCAGGTCAAAGATATAAACATTTTCCTAGAAAAACTAGAATTTACCTGTTAAGGTAGTTAGAGAAATGTCAACTTCCTTGTATTGTAAAATTTCTGGCTTTTGGACCAAAAAATGTTTTATTGTTTTACGTAGGTAATGATTGACATGAGAAAACACATACTTGAAGGGATGCAAAAGATAATGCAGAAATAGACATACATATTACATTATATTATATTACTTTCTTTTGGATATTTCTTAGAAACCTCTTATTTCCCATGATGATTTTCTGGACTAAACTTTTGGAGTTTGGAAACCTAAGTAAACAAAAATAACAAAATTTTATAAAGCATTCCAAAACCAAATATTTTACTTTTGATTTAAGTATTGTTTTGGATTACTGAAACCATAGCTTTTCTTCATACAAACAGAATCTCAATAGTTGGTAGTATTGACAAGGAGATGAAGAAGGGAGTATGGTAAGTAGCATTGAATAAATGGCTTGGATTAAAATGATACATAATTTGGATTTACTCCACCAAGAGTTCACAATAGAGATAACAGCATTTCAGACATCCCCATTGTTTTTTCTATATCTATATTCACTGTAGGATATTGCTCAGAGAGAAACTAAATGCTAACATAACTAGTGTTGCATTCTTCCAGCCCCAAATAGATGTACATAATACTAGAAAAGTGCTGTTTTAGGAGTTTATGTTATACGACACATGGAAAATATCAATTTGGAAGCATAAATAAATTGGTCCAACTGCTAACAGGGTTGGAGAAATGATTTATGGGCAGGCAATAAAAATAAACTTGTCAAGAGAGAATGCATGTAAGTATAATACATTTTGTCACTTATCAGTAGTATCAAGAGTTAGGAACAACCTAGCTCCAGCCTTAGTCAATGTTCTTTTTCCATCAGACCTAGAAATTCTTTTGGCTTTTTTTCCTTTTAAATATTTTTCTTCTCTATTTCCTGAGACTCTTATCTCTATGAGGCTGGCTCTCCATTTCCTTGTTACTCCAGATAACCCTCATATTTTATGATTAACCTCTCTTTAGAAAATAAAAGACAGTACAAATATAACAATTAAGTTCAGGGTAGTTGCAAAGGTTTCAGGTACTTAATGAAGTTTTCAGTTATTGTTATTGGACTGAAGCGCTTTGTATTATCAAGTAACACTATGAATTTTCTTTTATCTCACTTTCTTTTTATCAAATGATGAATGTAAGATGGGAACAGATATCCATTGTTAAAAACGGGAAAAGTACAGAAAGGTACGCAGCAATGGTCTTCAGGATTTGCTGTGTGTAAGAATGAGAAGCATTCTAGGGAAGCTCCTGGAAACATGGTCCATGGACCAGCAACATCAGTGTTATCTGAGAGTCTATCAGAACTGCAGATTTTAAGGTGCCACCACAGATATACTGAACCTGTATTTTAACAAGAGGACTAGAGGGTTCCTATTCATGTTAAAATTCAAGATGTGGTATGATTTCATTTATATAAAATGTCCAGAAAAGGCAATCAGCAGAGATAGATAGTGAATTAGTGATTGCCTGGGGCAGGGGCTGGGAATGGGGATTAACAGTAAAAAGACATGAGAGATTTTATTGGGATGATGGAAATGCTGTAAAACTGATTTATGGTGATGATAAAATAAGTTGACACAATTTCTAAAAATCATTGAATTATTAATATATACTTGAAATAGGTGAATTATATGATATGTAAAATATGCCTCAACAAATTTGAGGGAAAATCAAAATACATTTGGCAAAATGCAGATTCCTGGGTCCTATCCTAGAGTCCCATGTGATTTCATCTAGTTTCTTTATGGATTTCCAATAGAAAAACATTGATAAAGTAAACAGTAACAACCTAACCAAAAAACCCCACCCCAATCATCACTTTAACCTGTCTCTTTTTCTTCTGCCTCTTCTTCCTCCTTCACATGTCTTGAAGAATTCCAGTATTTGTACATGTAGCTCTATACTTTGTTTGATTGCTGTGTATTATCCCATAGTATGTTGATACCCTTTCACTATATCCACACTGGCGAAGTTTTATTTTTTCAGTATTACAGTGTGGAAGTTATAATTTTTATTTATACTTGCTTCTATGTACATGTGCAAGTATTTCCTTAGAATAAGTATATAGAAGTGGAAATTGAATCTAACCGTATGCAACCTTTGAACCTTGACTCTCCTGGTCATCTATTGCCATGTCCTAACTCACCATTCATGGGCTAATTACTCCAAAATCTATATCACTAATTCAGTTTTGTCTTCTTAGTTTCCAATAAGTATATCCAATTCTGTAAATATATGCCACACAGGCACCTAAAGGAGAACATATTAACTGAACTCATTTTCTTCCTGTCAAAACTTACCCCTCTTCATTTGTGTCTCATTTACTTTGAGTGCTAAAACCAGAATCTTGGAAGGCAACCAAAGCAACTCTGCTCTCCTCTGTCCTTTACCTCCTAATGAGCTGCAAGTCAAATACTAATCACCTACATGACTTTGCTAAAGTCTCTTTGCTATCCTTGTTCCTACTTCACTCTCTTAGTTTGGCTTTTTGTAATGTTTTTGTTCTGTATGACTGCAACAGCCTCCTAATTATATACCCAAATTTATTTTGTCACATTTTAGTTTGTTTACAAATTACTTTTACCTTTAGGATCTTACTAGAATGAAAATTCATTGGAGACACTTCTGTGCTTGAAAGCCTCAGTGGCTCACTGGACTTTGGGTACATATTCCTCTTGGTCTTCTTTCTGCATCATTTCAGCATCCTGTCTTATAACTTTCCTTCTCACATCTTTCTAGTCTACCTTCTCTAGCCATGATCATCAACTTGCATGTAATGTGTTGTGCACTGCAAAATCTTTGCACATGTTATTCCTTCCACTTCATGGTAAACTTCCCCACCTCCTTCACTGATATCCATATGGCTAACTCTTATTAATACTACAGGGCTCAGTCCAGTGTAATTACTCTAGCAAATTCATAGTTTCTTGTGTTTATAGCTATGTTAAAATGTATCATATGCATTATTTTCTTCTTTTACTTGTCTCTCTCCTAATTCCCTTCTATGCATCTTGAACTAGTCACTAAATCTTGCTGAGTTTTCACATCTAAAATAATTATCTGGTACCTAACAGATACTAAATAAATGATTGTTTAAATATGTGGATGAATAAGTGAACCAATAATTGGGAAGAATAGGCAGTAACCTAGAATTGAGATATGAAAACATGATTTAGGAAGAAAGGAGACTAACATTGGGGGTGCCAAGTTTTATTGACTCTTTCATGAAAGAAGTGTCAGACACATTTAATATAAAGAAATATGAAATAATAAAATTATGCTCTAGGAAAACTCAAATAAAATCTGAATTTTAGTAGGTAAACAATATGAGAAATGTAACTTGAAACATAATATTTAGAAATAATATATTTTATTGTATTTTTTGTTCAAACATGAGAATAAAATTAAATGAGAATTAAGCTTTCAAGAAAAATTTCCAATATCCCTGGGCATGCATTTTTAAATAACAATTTATACACTCAATATTTTCTTGTAAAATTAGCAAGTAGTTTTAGATAAAAGTTTCTATTGGTGTGAGGATTTGCCAAAGTTTGCTCATTATGATACTGAAAGGGTTATCGAATACATTGATACTGTTAGTATTGGAATGTCATATAGATTTTTTGGGAGGGTTTTTAATGACACACCTGGTTTTATTGTTAACTATTTTTATTGACTGATTTAACCACACTAATTGCAATAAACTGCATTATAATGACATTCCATTGCTTGATAATTTAATTGAATGTGATTTCATATATTCCCTAGGTTTGTTAGATTAATAAAAGTCTTAACATAGAATTAGAGAAATTGAGTGCTTTGAACCAAAATCTCTGCATTCAGCTTAAGGTGATGGGCATAGCACTGTTATAATACTTTTTAAAAATTATTTCAGCATATTATGGGGGTACAGATGTTTAGGTTACCTATGTTGTCCTAGACTCCCCTCCCCCCTAAGTCCGAGATTCAAGCGTGTCCATCCCCTGGGTGGTGCGCATCGCACTCATTGTTTGTGCATATGCCTGTCCTCTCCTCCCTCCCCCCTCCTGCCCAACATCCAATAACTGTTATTCTTATATGTGTACTTAAGTGTTGATCAGTTAATACCAATTTGATGATGAGTACATGTGGTGCTTGTTTTTCCATTCTTGGGATACTTCACATAGTAGTATGTATTCCAGCTCTATCCAGGATAATACAAGAGGTGCTAGATCACCATTGTTTTTTGTGGCTGAGTAGAACTCCATGGTATACATATAACACATTTTATTAATCCACTCATGTATTGATGGATACTTGTGATATTTCCACATCTTTGCAATTGTGAATTGTGTTCATCCTTTTCTAGTTCTTTTGAGATGATTTATTAGATTGTTGATTTGTGATCTTTCTGTCTTTTGGATGTAGGCATTTATAGATATAAATTTTTCTCTCAGGACTGCTTTAGCTGTGTCCCACAGATTTTGATAACTTGTGTCTCCTTTATCATTTAGTTCAAAGAATCTTTTGATTTCTATCTTAATTTCTTCCTTAATGAAATAATCGCTTAGCAGAAGGTTTTTAGTTTTCATGACTTTGTGTGGAGATGAGAGTTTTTGTTGGAGTTGGTTTCTAATTTTATTCCACTGTGGTCTGAGAAGATGCATGGCATAATTTCTATTTTTTAAAATTTGCTGAGACATGGTTTGTGGTCTACAATATGGTCAATCTTAGAGAATGTCCCATGAGCTGATAAGAAAAATGTATATTCAGTGGTTTGGGGGTAGAATGTTCTATAAATGTCAGTCAGGCCCATTGTTCTAGAGTTCTGTTTATGTCTATTGCTTCTATGTTTATTTACTGTTTGGAGGATCTGTCCTGTTCTGTCAGATGGGTGTTGAAGTACCTGACTATTACAGTATTGCTGTTTATCATTTTGTTTAGGTCAAGTAGGATGTGCTTTATGAATCTGGGTGCACCTGAGTTAGGTGCATAAATATTTAGAATGGCTATGTCTTCTTGTTGAATTGTACCCTTCACCATTATATAGTAACCATCTTTGTCTTTCATTACTTTTGTTGGTTTGAAGACTAAGTTATCTGAAATCAAAACTGCCACATCAGCTTTCTTTTGGCTTCTGTTTGCTTGAAATATTGTTTTCCAGCCCTTCATCTTGAGTCTGAATGCATCCTTGTGGGTTAGATATGTTTCCTGAAGACAGCAGATACTTGGCTTGTGTACATTTGTCCATTCGGCCGGCCTATGTCTGTTCATTGGGCAGTTCAAGCCATTCACGTTTATTGAGACAATTCATAAGTGGGGTAGATTTCTGTTCATCCTGCTGAGTTGAACTTTGTTGCTTTGTTTTCTCTCTTGAGCCATTGTGGTATCTGGCCTTTGACCTTTAGCTTTTGGATTTTACATTGGTGAGTGTTTATTGTGCTGATCCATGTATAACACTGTTTTGAGCACTTCCTGGAGGGCAGGTCTTGTCTTGATGAATTCCCTCAGTCTTTGCTTGTCTGAGAAGGGCTTTATTTCTCCTTCATCTAAGAAATTTAGTTTTGCAGGGTACAAGATTCTAGGCTGAGCATTATTCTATTTGAGAAGAGTGAGAGTGGGGTCTCAGTCTCTTCTTGATTGTAAGGTCTCAGTTGAGAAATCTGCCATTATTTTGATGGGCTTTCCTTTGTAGGTTACCTGCTTCTTTTGCCTTTCAGCTCATAGGAGGGCCTTTTTGGTGGTTATTTTGGTCAGTCTGATGACTGTGTG
>CAUYRB010083101.1:0-53367 GCA_963574695.1 Propithecus perrieri | reverse complement strand
TAACCTAATCATCTGTACCCCCATAATATGCTGAAATTAAAAAAAAATTAAGCTAAAAATATAAATAAAACACATCTGATAAAGGGCTGATAACCAGAATCTATCTAGAACTCAAAAAAATCAACAAGAAAAAATCAAACAACCCCATCAACAAATGGGCAAGGGAAACGAACAGAAACTTTTCAAAAGAAGACAGAATAATGGCCAGTAAACATATAAAAAAATCCTTCTCTTTTCTAATTGTCTGAGGCCTTATCTTTCTCTTCTCCTTTTTTAAGTCCTATGATTCAAATATTTGCTCTTTTGATGCTGTCCCAAAAACCTGGTAAGTTTTCATCCTTTCTTTTTATTCTTTTTTCTCTTCTAACTGTATATTTTCACATAACTTGTCTTTGAGTTCACTGACTTTTTTCCTACTTCAGTAATTCTATTGTTGATTCTCTTTATGCTATTTTTCATTTCATTTATTGTATTTTTCAGTTCCCAGATTTCTGTTTGATTTTTATTATTATTCTTTCAATCTCTATTAAATTTCTTGTTATTCTCACTTATTGTTTTCCTCATTTCACTGAATTGTTTCTCTGGATGTTCTTGAAGCTTATTGAGCTTCCTTAAAATAGGTATTTTGAGTTCTTTGTCAGGCAGTCCATACCTCTCTAATCCTTTAGTCACTGGCACCTTCTTTTGTCTATTTTGATAGTGTCATGTTTCTGATTGTTCTTGATCTTAGTGATCATGTGTCAATGTCTGCACATTTGAAGTAGGTACTTAATACAGTCTTCACAGACTAGCTTTATCTGGGAAAGCCCTACAGCAGTCATGGTGCTGGTGTATGCCAGAAACCTGGGGCAGTTGCAGCTGGCACATCACTGGCAGAAGCTTGCGGCCTACTGAAACAGGCACAATACTGGAGTACACCAGAAGCCCAGGGAAGACGCCTGACAGCATGGCACTGGGGCATGCCAAAAACCCATGACCACTGAGGACCAGCTGCCACTGAAGGCTGTCCAGAGTCTGGGGCCACTGAAAATGGCCTGGTAATGATTTTGGCTGATGATCAAGTCTGAAAGTCCTGTGCTCACTTTCCTTCATTTTCTCAGGCAGATGGTATCTCTTCTATCACTGTACTTCCTGGAGTTTGGGAAGGGTGACATAGGCAGTGTAAAACAGTCTTTCCTATGCTATTCAATGCATCTTTTCTTATCATTGTGCTACAACCAAGTACTTTGATCTCTCATCTGCTTTTATTAGCTTTTGTGAAAATATTCTCGTGTGTGAATAGCTATTCAAATTGGTATTTCTGTGGGGGGAGGCAAAAGCTGAAGAGTCCTACTCCACCATCTTCCTCTGCCCCTCTTTCTGGGTCCTAATTTTCTGAATCACTTTTCAACTCAGAGCTATCGTTATCTATACTTTTAAACATGATATCCTCCTTTGCTCTAAGAAGAGGTTTGATGCTGTGGCATTTATTAAGAGTGTACCAGTATTATCTCTTAGGTTTCTTCTCAAGCCATTGGCATGTATACTATAAATTTTAGTGCAGATGCTTTGAACAAAAAGTTTTGAGCCAAGAACCAGGACTCATATTCCTTCTTCAAATGGTCCATGAATGGTTTGTTGACTGAAAAATTAAGTGGTTATAGTTGTACTGTCATGCAGTCTGCAAAAGCAATTGCTTGACTTGGCAGCTATGATGTGAAAGCCATCTTGCAAATAGTGACTGTAAAATATCATCAATCATAAGATATATCCTGATTTATAAAATATTAAAAATGTGCATATTGGGGTCATCTTAGAACAATGAAATATATAATAACAATATTAGTCTCATTCTGACACAGTTTCTTTGGTCTTCCTTTAATTAAATAGATACTTACTGAACTACTTTTATGTGCTAAGCACGGTCGGAAGCAAAGAATATATAGTCAGAAATGATAGCTTATCATTTCCTAGCCTTTTTGTAGCAAAACAGAAAGCAAGAAGGTCAAAGAACAGAAAATGGTTTATTCCACATCTGGCAAAGAGTCTAGAGGGAGATTAGAGAGAGTAAGGATATTCCAGGAGTGGAGAATGAAAAGGAAAGTAGATGTCAGAGCATGGAGAGCAACAGGTAGGTAGAGCATTTAAAGAATAAATAGGAAGATTTACATTTGGAAAATGTAAACAGTTATGTTATCTACAGGAATTGGGTGAGGGGAAGGAAGAAAAGGTGGGAGCAGGGAGATCAGTTAGGAGGCTAGTAATCTCATCATATGACAATTTGGTCTAGAATGGCTGCAGTGGAGACAGAAATACATGGATTTGAAAGAAAATTAGAAGGTAAAATCTTCAATAGTTAGATTTACATAGGAAAAATAATATTAAATTGCTAGAAATTTAACAAGGCATAGCTAAAAAAATACTCTTTCAATTCTATAGTATATTATTTACAAAGGTCCATCTATAATTTAAAAATTGAAGATACATCTGTAAGTTTACATGACCAAATGTTACCCTCACAAATTTCAGTTCACCTTTATTCTTCTAACCATCTATATTAAAATGTAACTATAGCAACCTATAGTAAAGTTTCAAAGTGGGTTGACTTTACTAGCTTATAGTAAATCCCTGAATATTAATAATTGTTATAGAAGTCTTTATAAAAATTTCTTGCTTCTCATAATGTGGTACCATGCTGGGCTACACTCTTTACAGTGAGAAAAGACTGAATAATTCAAATATCTAGTTGCTTTCATTAATTCAATTACTGTGACATTCAGTGTCTGTTTAGGAACAATAAACTAAAATGTTAGACAATTTTCAAGTATGTTTTTAAAATTATGGGCCAAATAACATGTACCAGGTAGATGGAAAAATTAAGAAATTTGACAGCTGAAGTTTGAAAAGAAAAAAATGAGAAGTATCTACAGGTAGAGGTAGTAAAGAAGGGTTGTACTGGACTTAATCAAATTTTGTGCATGGGAAAAGAGAAGCTTGTGGTCAGAGTTAAGAATGCTTGAAGTGATATGTTTAGAGGAGTAAAATTTACAATAGGTAACAAGTTAACATGTAGGCATTTGAAGGTGGGTAGGTGAGGTCAGGCCATCAAGAAAAGTAAGAGGCCAAATGTTGAGAGGATTATTTTTATAGAAATGAAATCTACCAAAATTATATGTGCTTTAGTAGAATATCATGAGCAGGTGCTGAGGTTCTTAATAAATTATGGAGATTGAGTTCTAAAAAACAGAAAGTATGTATAATTATTAATAGATGGTTGTGGTAGGTGGGAAATTCAATACTGCAGAATGGCATATATCTCAAAAAAGTATAGTTGTCTTTAAGATGTTAGGGTAGAGGATTAATAGGCCAGAAGCAGCAATAGAGAAAAAAATTTCAATCTACTGGGAAGGAGAAAACAGAGGGCAAAAATTATTGAGGAAAAATAAATTTAAAATCTTTGATGGTTTTGGTTTCCTTTGGTTGTCGCTCCACCCAATTTTACAGATTTGCGTCCAGGTCTTTGTTAACATAGACATCTGTCTTAGTTTATCTGGGCTGCTAATAAAAAATACCTCAGACTGGGTGATCTATAAACAACAAAATCCATCATTCGTGGTTTTGGAGACTGGGAAGTCCAAGGTCAAGGCACCAGCAGATTTAATGCTGGTAATCGCTTGCTGTCTGGTACACAGATGTTGTGCCTTCTCACAGTGGAATGGATGAACAAGCTTCCTCGTGCTTCTTTTATAATGGCATAATCCCATTCATGAAGTGTCCTCATGACCTAATCACCTCCCCATCACCTCACCTCTTAATACCAACGCATTGCAAATTATGTTGCAACATATAAATTTGCGGAGAACACAAACATGGAGACCATGGAAATATACAATGCCTTACTCACATCAACAGTGTTAGGCTTTCACATGCTTTCACTGATATAGTTAGCTATGTTTATAATGTCTGCTCTACAGTGTCCATAGTCTTTACCTGAGGAATTTCATATCATTTTAGGACCCAGCTGAAAGGAGTCCTAAATTTACTCTTAGTCTTGTTAGATTTCTCTCCCTCTTCACTGTCAGCACCATCCACCAGCATATCTGATAATTCTCTTCAATGCATTCTCATGTTTTTTTGTACATAATTTCACCAATACACTTTCCCTGTTCTGTATCAGATATTTTTAATGCCTTTTACTCTCCCACTAGACAGTGTGCACCTTGAGGGCAAGTTTCGTATTTTATTAATCTTTGTATTATTTCCAGTATCTAGCACAGAGAACAGTACAGAGTCAACAGTAATAAATGATTGCTGAAATAAATTGAATTTTTTAAATTGTTTTGTTCCCTAAGCAGTTGCTTTCCTCTATCATGTCAAGAACATTGAGTTTCTTGTCCTTTGGCAATGGCATATTTTATATGCCCAAGAAATTCAAAAGCATACAGCATAGAGCCAAAATGAAAGACTCATTACAATACTGCATTAGAGCTACTAAGTCATATTTTGCAATCATACCATGCCACCAATATAATTAGTAGATATTGAACTTTCGTTAGTTAGGGAAGCCAGCCACTCTTTAAGTGTCATTATTTAATTTTTTTCCTGACTGTAATAGCCTCATGAGATAGACATCTCATTTCTGTGACAGACCTGAGGGTCACCAGTGGTATAATTTTATTTCTCTATACTTGAATGTAGCCCAGAATAATATTCAACATTCAATCAATTCCTCTCACTAGCAACTTTAGTCAAGTACAAAGTAATCCAGTTTCCCATTTTAAATTCAGAATTTCTTGATGTTGAAAAGCACATTTCATCACTATACATATGATGTTTGAATCCTTCCACAGTAATCCCACCAAATGTGTTCAGTCCTGTGCATATCTCCAATGAGAACATTCTGCTTTCTAAAACAGCTCAATTCATATTTTTAACTTTAACTTTTCTTTATAGAATGAAATAAATACTTTTACCCAACAGTTTTACTTCTGTCACATATATCATGTGTTATGGGCCATGGTATAATATCTTTTATAATATTCTAAAACAATTAATATGCTGTCTTATAAGACGTCTTATACTTGGGCTATTTATGCCCAGTTTTATCAAGCATTTCCATATTACATTATTTGTGCTTACTCTGTTATCTTGACTACTCTCTTTCTTCTCAACATGTTTATAATCCTTAAGGTGAGGCTCCCAGAGCTAAATCTGACATCTTCAGGGTTATGTGTATGTGACAAAAGAAAACCAGAACGTCACTCTTCTGTCATAGGTGTTTATACTTTCTTATATGCAAGCTAAATGGAATTTATAAAAAAAATTCTGGTGGTGAGTGATATTAACACAAATTTCTATAACTAACAACATCTTGCTTTAGTCTTTCATACTTACAATATGGAAAATAAAATACGTAAAATGTATACACTTTAGGAAATCAACTCCCATCTCCACTATCCCTGACCATCATTGCCTGATGTTTCAGATAATTAAACAAAAGTTCCACAGGAGTTTATCTTCCCTCTACATACTTAAAATTGCTGTCTGATATATCCATTTACTTTAATGTAGTTCACCAGTTGTGCATCTCCACAGCTGCACCAAGTTTATGTGTCTGGCACACTTGTTAACACACTGCGCTGCAACTTCTCTGTATGTGTCTCTCTCCCCAACCAGGGTATGTATGCTTCAAGGTCAAACTTGTCTTACTTGGCTCTGTATTCCCAGAAGCTAGCAGGATGTTGTTTGTTGAATAAATGGTGATCTTTGCACACAAACAGCATTGGTTTTTATTTTAATGTATTCATGTAATGCGAAATGTAGATATAAAGGGCACAATGGCACTCAGCAAAATATCTAAACAGGCTTCCAAGTGTTAGGGGGGTTAAGCATTTTCTTCGATAGCCCCAACAAAAGCTAGTCTGGTAAGGAAAGTTACATAGAATATATTCTAATTTTTATTATAACTTGGCAAAGAATTTTCAATAATACTGAGTTACATAAAATTCCAGCTAATCTAGCAAATTTGCTGGTTACAATTATGCTTACAAAATCCAATATTGCTTTATGATCCCTGGTTAGTCTTCCCTATAAGAGGCTGAAAGGACTCATATTACTGGCACATACATCCATGTAATGATATAAGATGTTGGGATGTGTGAGGATAAACAGAACCTATGATTAAGATTAGGAAGAGTGTTTTTTTGTTTTGTTTTGTTTTTGTTTCTTTCCTGGAAATAGCTAGCACTTATTTAGTGCTTGCCCTCTGCTAGATTCTATTCTTATGGATTTACATGAATTATTTCAAGTAATCTTTATAATAACTCTATGAAGTACAGTTGACTCTCGAACAATTTGGGTTTGAACTGCATGGGCCCACTTAAATGCAGAATTATTTCAATAAATACAATTGGCAGGCCAAGCATGATGACTCACACCTGTAAACCCAGGGCTCTGGCAGGCCAAGGCAGGAAGATTGCTTCAGCCCAGAAGTCCAAGCCTGCAGCAAGCTGTGATCATGCCACTGTATTCCACCCTAAGCCACAGAGCAAGATCCTGTCTCTAAATAAATACATAAATATACTTTTGAAAATGTCTGTAGTCCTAGCTACTCAGGGTGGCTGAGGTGGGAGGATCTTTTGAGCCCAGGAGTTCAAGATTACAGTGAGCTCTGATGGCTCTATTGCACTGTAGACTGGTGACAAAACCAGACCTAGTCTCAAAAAAAAAATTACAGTCAGAGCCCCACGTGTGAAACAAAATGCAAATTGAAAATATAGTACTTGTAGATCTAAACCTGTGTATACAGAGGACCAGATTTTTGTATCCACAGGCACAGCATGGCTAACAATAGTACTTCAGGATGAGTGGATTTGGGTATCCATGAGGGTCCTGGAACCAATCCCCCACAGATAATGAGAGATGACTGTACTTCCAAAAATAGGCCCATTTGACAGAAAAGAAATTTAAAACCAGGATTAACACTCAGGCATTCTGATTCTAGAGCTAATAATACATTAATTTTCCCTACAAAACACCAAATCTAAACACCAGCTTCAAATAGCTTCTAAGAAAATTCAATCTATTATCTCAATTTGGGCTATTTATAATAAGTGGACCTTATTAAGAAAATTAGATACAGGGAAAAAAAAGTTAATTGACCATCCTGACTATGTAGAGAATTATAATGACAACAAAACATGAATGGAGTTCCCACAGTTGATGAAGTTACCGTTTATATCCATTAAAAAAAATAAAAACAAAGAAGCACTGCATGCTTCCTAATCTTAAAACAGTGTTTCTCAACCTAGGCACGATCAACATTTTTTGAAATACTTCTTTGTTGTGGGGGATTGACCTGTGCATTACAGGATGCCTAGCAGCATCCCTGGACATTTCCCATTAGATTCCAGCTGCATTTTACCTTTCAGTTGTGACAACCAAAAGTGTCCCCAAGACATTGCCAAGTGTTTATCAGGGGTAAAAATCACTGTCCAAAAGTAAGGAAAAATGATCTGACCTTAAAGTCCTACCAAATAGAGATAGCTATCATATTTTCTTATATATATTTCTCATGTCCTATGTATATAAACAACATAATAAAGAAGCAACTTTTGAAACACAGAGTGTATCTGATTCAAAAAATAGCTCCTTCTTGAAGACACATTGATAGATCTAATTTATCATTCTTGCTCCTATGACAAGAAATTCTTTTTTAGATTCCCCCACCCTCACAACACACAGACTACTCTTACTCAGCATCCCTCATCCTACCATCCCTACCCAATACTTCTATTTTTGCCTTGAAATCTCTTCCTATAGTTCAGTTGGTAAAGAAAAGTCACAACTAAGAGCAGTAGGGTTGGTCCAGAAACATCTGCCATCTTCAAATGTTCTCCTATATTCTTCCAAAACTAAATTGCATGAAAATCAAACTTCAATAAAATTCAAGCAGCAAAGACCATCAGACCTTCATTAGATGCATTATTTTGTTGTTGTTGTTTTTAAAGTAGAATTGGTGTTAAATTTGAAGTCAGGTCTATTACATCCACTTTGCATAAAATATTAAACCTTTTCATTCAAAATTAAGAAATATTACTCCAGACATTTTGTTTTAATAATACTCATCACAATTTATGATATATCTATGTTTCCCACTCCATTTGTATGTTTTGTGAATTTGGCATTGAATTTTAACATAAAGATGGATTCTTATCACATATTTCCCAGGCATTTAAATGCAAAATATTATTTTCAGTGATCTTAATATTGAAGCAGATGACTCCTAATTTAATCCCTGAGAGAACAGTTAGAAGACCTCATGACACCTTTGTCTATAAGGTAACAGACACTCTTTCCTTCCAACTCACATGAAATTTGGCTAAAAATTTTATGTGAGTTGGCTCCCAGATTTCATTGTCAATTTGGAGCCAAATTCAAATGAGTTCATATAGTGAAAATGTAAGTCCTTTTTGTTCAATCAGAAATGGTAATTGTAGGAAATAAAGGGAACATTTGCATTCTAATCTTTTTGTCAGTTATCTGCTTCAATAAGGCCAAGCTAACATAGTCTGCTTCTCCTACGAAATTCAAAAAAGAACTTACTGTCTCAAAGCAAGTTATAATTTGTAATTTAGGTGCAATTTAGATTTATGTATATGTATCTTATTTCAGTAAATTTGAAGCATATCTGAAAGAGAAGAATTAAAATATTTCTTTCAGCTGGCCAATATTCAAATATTAGTTTTTTTAAATTATGTATTAATTCTGTAAGCAAATAAATAAATCAGGACTAAATCTTTTTTGATCTTTAGGAAAGAATTATAATTTTATTTCAAATTTTCTTCTCTTGATAGACATTAAAAAGACATGTAGCCTAGAGTAAACTTCATTAATTCAGTTCCCAGTAACATGAATTATAAGTATCTTGTACTTTTATTGATTTTACTAGTAATTATATATTCATGTCATTGGCAGTAGAATTTTTGAGTTGAATGAGATCTCACAGATTTTCATATAGCTATGTTTTTTCTCTGAATACAATAACCTCTTTGAGAGTAGTAATCTTTACTATTGTGTTATGTTTTACCTTATAAACCAGTATTACTATAATAATATCGCACATTTACTGTGTGCAGGTCCTATTTACTAATGGCTTCAAAGCCTATATGAAGCACTGTGCATATTTAATCTCATTTAATACATCATTCATACAAGGGAAGTACTGTTATTTAATAGAAGCGAAAGTTGGGGCTTAGAGAATTTAAGTAACTTCCCCAAATCAGTCAAAAAGTAAAGATCGGATTCAGAATTTGAATCCTAGATTCTCTGTCCCCAAAACCTAGGTTCTAACGACTCTACTTTATTAATATACATGCAAGTAAGACATTCTCATGCTTTACCACTTAGAGATGTGTTGACTCTCAGCATCAATATCACCTGGAAACTTGTTAGAAATGTAGAATCTCAGGCTCCACCTGCTATCAGATGAATCAGAATTTGTATCCCTGGTGATTCTCGCCACATTGAAATTCGATTAATACTATTTTAATGGACACTGGGGGATTGCCTTCTTATCATCCATCCTTTCCCAGAATGTTCATAATTTTGGTTTAGAAAATCATATAGTTCCAGCAAAGGTAAATCCATTCCCAGCTACAAAATACACACTAAACTCATTCATACATTCCATCAGAGTGAGTCTCTGGACTTTTGCTGGGAATTTTGATACAAAAACTCTATTCCTCTAGGCCAGATGGCTAAAAGATGGACATATGGGCTTAGGTATGGTGATTCTAGAGGTGGGAGAAATAGAAAGAGGTCAGATTCTTTGGAGAACAATAAGCCGTGTACATATCTGAGAATTTCTCCTAAGAGGAATCTGTTTTTTAAGAGTGTGCGAGTGTGTGTGTGTGTGTGTGTGTGTGTGTGTGTGTGTGTGTGTGTGTGTGTGGCAGAGTCAGGCAGTGAGTTGGATTGACATGATCAGATTTGGAAGATCACTTTAGCGATACGATCGAGAATTAATTAAAAAAATAGCAAAGCCCCAAGGTAGGAGGGCGCTGTTACGGTCTATTTCTTCAGAGCACACCAGAGATGTTCATAGATGAGATCAAAGTAAAAAGGCAGTCGGAAAAAAGAAGTGAACAAATTCTAAGGATATTTAGGTGGTGAACTAAATAGCCTAAGTAGTTTTCGGCTATAAACAGTGAGGAAAGTATCAACAAAACTTCAAAGTATCTTGTCTAAGCAACCGGGGATAAGGATGGTAATAAACTTTACTATTAATAACATTGTAATAGAAGCAAAGTAGGAGGTAGGACAAAGAGTTCAGTTTGGGATAAGTTGGGGCCCACAGTTGGACTCACAGTTCAAATACATGTTTATCTCCCACCATGACGTTTTGTTCTTTATCACTACATATCTGGACTATATTTCTTCCCTGAAAACAGTGGATAATGCAATGTTTTCTCTACTCTAATTTGCACTTTCCCTGAAATCAGTCTTAGTATTTTTGAGGTTTTACTGATATATGATGCAATTAATTAAGAAACGTGGGCATTTTTTTCTGTATTAAACATAATTTTAGTGTGGGTAAATTTGATAAAGGGAAAACATGACCTGTAATCAGATCTATGAGAAACAAAGGAATCTTGTAGATTCACTTCTCTACTGCTCTAGTAATTGCTAATTAGCATTTATGAGAAGGAAGCAGGATTTGGTTTACATCTGATAAGTGCATAAATCAAAATCATCCAGAATGTTGGTCATGTGAGCTCTGGTCAGCTCTTTGCAGTATGAAATCTCAATCTAGTTGTTATTTCAACTCCTTTCAGAAAGATTTCTAAATGCTGAAGGACTCATGATACAGTCTACTGAATTCTGGGCTCCAAATCCTGAGGGATTAGAATTGGCTGCGGTAAAATTTGAAGATACCTCCCCCCGCCTTCCTACAAGTGATCTTAGAGGGGATTTTTGAGTCTCTGAAAAATCCTGTACAGAAGAATCATATACGATGACCTAACATGTGCCTTAAAATCTCCATGGAGGCACAGGAAGCTCTGAACACATTGACAGGGATATCAGCATTTAATCTCTCATTACTCAGACACATCAGGGGACATGACATATCCATTTAATTTTGTTTATGCTGTTTTTGTTTTAAGATAGTAGGCAATGTTGAGGAGACAATGAGGTGACAAAATATTTGTATTCTGACAAATAATTAACAAATAAATGGTTTAAGTTGCTGCAAATGTTTTCACTCTTCAGCAGATGCAATTTTTTGAGGAATAAAAGTAATGCTGGAGCTGCCATAATAATATCAGCAAAGAGGGTAAGATTCATTTCTGTTTTTCTATACTTCTGAGAGAATAAGAATGCCATAATATTGCACTAAAGTGTGTAGTTCACTGGGGAGATAAAAAAATAAAAAATAAAAATAAAGTGTGTAGTTCCCATGCTGTCTTCTTGCTGGTTTAGCTGAAAAGCTTGCTTTAAACTGTAAATTAAGAGACAGCACATAAAAGGGAATATATGTGCTCATTTTGGATTGGCAAGGGAAATATCATACACTGCTCCTTTCCATGCACTTAGACCTTTGAAGAGACTGATTTTCAGTTTCTATTTTCATGAAAGAAATATGAGTGTGTTAGACTAACTCTGCATATATACTGAGTGTTCTGTCTGAACACTGATATTTTCTGTTCTGGAATACGTACACAATGGCTAATCTGTTTTCTGAATTGGATGACTGAAGTTCCCCTAATTAAAAAAAGGACACAGAAATAGTATACTAAACATTTGCATTCTAGAAACACTCTGACATTTTTGTTTTCTAACAGGTGGAAAGGGAGAAAGCCCTTTAATTAATTAGCTTTTCCTAATCTATTAGGGAGCAAAATAAAGTTTTAAAAAATTGTCCTAACCTTAAAATACATGTTTAGTTTCAAATTAAAAGTGACCTTGAATACTAATCTCATAAACTAAAATGATTCAAGCATTTTTGTAAGGAAAAAAATCCATTTTATGAGTATTCAGGCTAGTCTCGGGGCTGAACTTTTATTGAACAGAGTTTGAGATTTCATTTTGATTTTTTTTTGTTTTAAATTAAAATATTAAAGGAGGAGAAAGAAGGAAAATAGTATTTATTGCATTCTTTACTAGACTAAATTTTTATATATGTTATATCATTTTTGTAGCAATCCTGGGTTATAGTAGTATCTCAAATTAAAAATGAGGAAACTAAGCTTCAGAAAAATTAAATATCTTTATCTATGGCCACATAGTCCCAAAGGGGCAAAGTAATAGAGTGATACTTGGATAAAGTTTTTTCTGGGCGAATAATAGTTCCACCCATGTTTTTTCAGATGAGTAGGCCAAGCTGGGTCAAAAGATCTATCTGCTCATCAATAAAATTCTATAGGAGCATCAACTACAGACACAAAGCAATGCTGAGAGTGTAGCTATTAACCAAACAGTTACACCTAACAAAACAAACAGCACTCTTCTCTAGGCCTTCAAGGACATTTTTTATTGTGAATTATTTGGCCACATACCATAAAGGCCAGGTGGTCATTGAGGTTGACCAATAGCACCCAATATTGATAATTTAGTTCACCAACTATTTAATAAGTAATCATTTTTCATCCATTACTATATTTGGAATAAAGAAGAGACAGCAATAATTCAAGGCACAGTTCTTGCTCCAGAGAATCTCCATACCTCACCAGAACAAGAGGGATGCACAAATATGCAGAAAATAATCAGAGGGGTAGCCAACATGTCAAGCAGAACATTACATGTGTAAGAAAACTGAAAATAAGTATAAAAGATTACTGGGGATCTCCAGCGGGAAAACCATGTATTTCTAGCACACGTCCTCTCTGGTTATCCGATTCTAGTCTTTCACTAACTCTGAGCTATTCACAAGTCACAGAAATCTCTTTAAGACATAGGTAGCTCACGGCAATTCAAAATGATTCTTCTTTATAGACATGAAAATAAATACTTTTTAGTAAATGTTCAGCTGACTTCCCTCCCTCACTGTGTTAGAAGCCAGTTTGCCTCTATTTACACATTCATTGCGATATTTTTTATTTAAAAATGTTTCTGTTCCTGGCATTCTCTTTTGAACTAGTAACATAATTTTCCTCATTAATAATAAGTTAACTCAATTTTTATCATATATTCATTTTACCTCTATATAAAGATTCATGATTATATTTTGTTCTTAAAATTATCCTTTAGCAAATGTGATACAAACATTCTTGCTTTGTGTTAAGAGAAGGTAAAGGGACAAATGATTTTCTCTGGTTGTGTAGAAGACAGATGATAATATATATCTTTGTGGAGACTAAATATCTAAAAGTATATTAGTGAGATGAAAGACATCTTTCTCTGTAAACAAATCCATCAGTAATCTTCCCATATAATTCAGTCAGGCTACATATATTCTAATGATCTGCATATGTTCAGAGAGAAGTAAATTAAAACATCTCTTTTATGAGTTAGATTTGAAAGCACACACACACACACACACACACACAAAAGGATTATATAAACATAAACTACATCACTTCACCTATTAAGATATTATCCTTTCACATTTTCAAATGAAATAGAATAAAAACATTAAATCATTCTGTCAACCTGTTAGTATTAATAAGATTTAGTTTCCCAGGGAGACTTTTATTAATACTTTCAAATTTCTCTTTGATTTAAGAAATAACACAAATATTTTCTCATCATTACCTTCTCCCTCTGCTCTTTAGATGTTGCAAAGTTGATATTTTTCTCATGTGCCTTTGAAGAGAGCAGCCCTGTCTTTCTCGAACGTCAGATACAAAATGACTTGGCAACACCAGAGGGCTTTGACAGACAAAAGAAAATTTTCTTCTTAGTAGTCATTTATTTAATAACTGTTTCCAATACCCCTAGCAGTATTTTCATCCCTTTCTTCCTACACAAACAATATCCTGTGGTAGTAGAGAAAATTACAACAAAATGATTTATTTTCCTCTTCTGGGAATCTGTGTGTCTATCAAATCCTGAGCTATTATTTAAGAGTACAAGGGCATTCTTCAAACTTGAAGTTCATACCTTAACCCTATACAGGAACTCAAGTAACTGGTTGGTGCCATCAAAAATCATTAAGCATTTTGGCAGATACTTCTGGAAGGCCTAACTCAAGGCAACCGAGCAAGAAAAGGAACACATAATAAAAGAGGGAGGGAAAAAACAACTACAGTCTACGTAAATGGAGACCCCCTCGAGTTTTGCAGAAAACATTTGAGTGGGACTATAAAGAAACAGTGGATAGCACCCACTGTGTATCATCATTTCTTCATTCCTTTAACAAATCAAGATCAGGATTATAAATTGTTTATCTTTTTCTGCATGTACAATTAGTTCAACTGATTCCCACCATCTAAGTGTTTCTTTCATTGGACAAATTGACCAAATTATGAATTGAAATGACTCATTTTCTAACAAATTGGTAAACTAGAAATGCAGAGATAGATATAAATACATTCACAGCCTATTTTAAACTTAAGTTTTACCAGTTTATAAATTGTGGTTGAGTATAAGGCACTAAAACATACAGACACTACAAAGGATGGAGATAATTATCCAATTGTATTATTAAACATTTACCAAAGAATACATATTACCCATTTGAGAAAAAAGGCCTGAAATAGTGAGTATTACAAATTGTGTATCCCTAGAAAAAGAAACTATCCCTTAATATCAGACTAACACTCTATTTCAACAGGTTTAGCAAACCTCACTAGAAATTGCAAGTAAGTGATTTACAAATGAAGAAATCTCTAAAGCCTTAAGATATCGGCCTTCATAACACTTAAAGACTAAAGAAAATGAAATCTTCTTAGAAATCAAATCATTTGCATTACCTCTCTCTCACTGGAAACTTAAATATTATAATTAGCTATTGAGAGCCCAGATACCTGATATCTGAGGGCTATTTTCATCTCTAACGCTCAGCAATGGTATCAGCCCAAAAAAAACCCTTAACTCACCACTCCAATTTCTTCATCTGTAAGAGTACATTTCCATTCACTGAGCCCTGCCTCCATCAAAAATCTAGGGTAACTTCCTAAACCTTTTATAATTTGCATTTTTATAACAGAAACTGCTTATAGAAATAGCCCTAACAAAACACTCTGTCTCTACGGCACAAATTTAGAAATAAAAATGTTTTAAATTTGACTTTTGTGTCTATGGCAACACATGGAGAAATTATCTGTAATAAGATGAGAACTGTCTATGAATATGTTAGTGTGCTTGATATATAGTAGTCACTAAGTGAATTGTTGTTTAATAAAAGAATAAATGCCAGAGGGAGGCTCAGAATGCAAAAATAATAGAGTGGGTCCATGCAGAATGAGGAGAATCAACACTATCATGTGACTCAGTGCGCACATCTTAAGCACACCTAGGGTTGAGAAGGAGAGAAAAAATAATGTAAGTTATCTGATTGTCTTGCAGAGGTCCTTGGTTAACTTTGAGATCAATGAATAGTTGTTCCCATCAAGATTTTTAGCAGTTTCACCCTTGCTGCAAGACCTGAACATGTCCTCGGGTCTCTTGCTACACCCAGAGGAGATAAAGTCTCCAAGAAGTAGCAACCCTGATGACAACTTTCTAATCACACAATTTACCTGAAAGACCCAAGTGCTACCCTAGGCTCTTCTGGCCAGTGAAAGCCCTAACCGTCTCTCTAATTTTATCTCTACTTATTCTCAAGAACTTTACAGAAGAAATAACATTGAGAATAAAATGGTTTTGTTAAGAAAATGACCATGAGACCACTTTGTTTTGCTTTCAGATACACCTTGCTATCCTTAAGGGTAAAACTTTTTCTTAAAAGGAAACATACATACGCAAACAAATACCCCCAAAACTAATTAAAACATGTAACCCATTGAGCAAAATGCATGCAATATATTTATCAAAATGTCTGGTATCAAGTAAGCAATGGGAACAGGTAGCTTTTATCTCCCCTCTTCCTCAACCCAGTTGGAGATACATTGAGAAAACAGTTACACTACTTCTTAAATGCCAGTAAGAAAAGTATCCAAGAAAGCGTAGACATTCCATCACATTAATTAGACTTACATCCAATCAATGCCAGCATCAATAATTTGGGTTTTCCTGTTGGCCTCTTTTGGCTGAATAGATTGTTACAATGGTGTGAGGCAAAGCAATTCCCTTTGGTTTGCATTCAAAAGTCATGGATTACCTAAAAATAGGGTCATTAAAACAGATCCTGAGGGGAAAACACATATACTTGACATTAACATTACTCTTCCAGTGAAAGCAAATAAATTTGGCTGTGGGTATTGATTCTATATATTTATGAAAATCATTAAGGAAGGTTCTTCTACTATTTAATACCACATGACAAAAACAAAATAGAAAATAACATACACACATAAAATAAATTAAGAATAAAAAATGACTTCTGTAAATCAGTGAGTTATTCAACCTGACAGACACAGAACATAATAATATACATTTCAGGGATAAGCAAATAGATTTCTTATGATAAACTAGATTATAAGGGTCACATAAAGCTATTCTTTTAAAAAGTTAAAATAGAGGATCATAGAAGTCTGAAATGAAAATCTTTTAGTGGGAAACAGACCTCACACTATCACCAGGTTTCGTTTCCCTTTGCTGTTTGTAGAAAGAACAAGGACTTTGGCATCAAGCTGGGTTAGCTACACAGCCTGCTACTTACACTCCATGAGACTTTAGTTACAATCTTTGATTCTTAGTTATTTTCTTTTTAATCTTTAAAACAGGGATAATTTTGACAAGATAGCTGAGTTATTGAGAAATTACAAAATGACAAAAGTAAAGCATCTGCTAGACGCTCAGTAAATGTCAGCCCCTTGTCCCTTCCCCTTTGTTCCTCTTCTCCTCCCCGGGAGCCACTGCCTCCCATCAATGTATCCTTCTAAAGACACACGGAAATTGCATACTTGGTAATAACTGAGGACAGAAATCCTTAAGATACCAATTATAAAGCCACTTTGCTAAAATCTAGGGAACAAAGAGAAAACAATGACAGAAACATTTAAAATGTAAAAAACACCCAAGTTCCTAAAGGAATGCCTTTTGTCCTGAAAAGCCCAAGAGAAGCAGTGGGAAGTTTAACGGGGTCCAAATTTTCTCATTCTCATGTAACAATTTTTCCCCCAAATGTGCAGTATAGCTTCATCCTCATCTGGCCTCCTGTGTTCTAGGTCTGTGCCCAAGCAAAAAGCTTCCAGACCCCAGTGGTAATCTTGACTTCAACTCTAATATTTGTCTTTTTAGACTCCAGAAGTCACTCCAAGTATACATGTTATCCCCTCCCCACAAATGTCAACAAATAAAACCTTTTTATCATGCAATTCATGATTTCCAGATATAACACCCTAAAGCCCAAAGGATCTTCAAATTAGTTTAAATTTTCAGAAAAATCTCACACTTTAAAAAGAAAGAATAGAAGTAATGCTGGTGATAATAAAATCTAAGTTTTTTGATGATGATAATGATCATTAAATATGACACAAATGCACACAAACACATATGCACACACATATAATTTTCTTGAAGATTTTTCCTCTTAGAAAGGGTTATCCAGATTATATCCAAAAATTATAAATTTAATATTTAGTTTTAAATATTCAAATTCATTTGTACAAATTGTAAAACCAGGTTCCTAAGTCAGTTTACCAATTTTATTTTTAATTTTTTTTTTTTTTTTGAGTCAGAGTCTTCCTCTAATCTCAACTGTTGCTCACTGCAACCTCAAATTCTTGGGCTCAAGCGATCATCCTGCCTCAGCCTCCAAGTAGCTGGAACTGCAGGTGCATGGCAGGATGCCCGGCTAATTTTCTATTTTTAGTAGAGAGAGGGTCTCGCTCTTGCTCAGGCTGGTCTTGAATTCCTGAGCTCAAGCAATCCTCCCACCTCAGCCTCCCGGAATGCTAGGATTACAGACATAAGCCACTGTACCTGGCCTATTTTTAATTATTGATATTAATAAAACCATAGAAAATCTTGACAATTGCTCATAAGAAAATTTGTACTACTTAATCAAATTTTCCTAAATATTTCAAAGGACTCAAGTGGTTTTTTAAATAAATTTAATATTCTCAATTTTTGTTTTAAGTATTTCAATTGTCTCAGTAGCTATTAGGAAGAATAGCTTTTTGAAAAATTTTTGAAGAATTTAAATTTCATGAGTAAACTAATAAATATGGTATCAAGTTATGTAAAATATTCTAATACTGTATATAAAATCTTACTAAGATTTCTGCTTAACATAACAATTCTAAATCCATTGCATATTTTAAATTTGAATTGACAAGGCTGATTCTTATACCTAAACACTAAATTTTCTCAAATACTGCAAATATGTAAAATATCAAATATGCAAATTACTTAACATAAACATATTAACATTATGGTTCTGAGTCTTGTCACTCTATTTTTATAAATTTTCCCATATTTAAAAGATTCTTGCGCACTAAGGACAAAATAATGACATCCAAGAAGGTATGCCAACATGCTTGACACACCGTCCTGGGGATCATTTCTAAACCAGATGAGGTTGTATAAATGACTTGCCATATTTGTCAATATGTTAACTAGTGCATTCTGGGGCCACTACTGGGACGCCACACTATTATATCTAGGTTTAGTTTAAACACTATCGAATCAATCATTCTCCACACTGAAATCTGTGACCCGCATCCTGGCTGCTATTTCATATGACAAAATTTCACTTTTCTTTAATCTCATATTAAAATATCTTTTTGGCAGTCCTATAGAACTTGATAAAATTTTTCATTCCTTTTATATTTTACCAGTTTTTTAGAGAAACAAAATTTAACAATATCACTACAACATTCAGTTAAATTCTGGATGGCTCTCACAACTTAATTTGACTATGAGTTCACAAATTCTACACTCATTGTATTGACTGTAGTAACAATAAGTACTAGTATACCTCCTATCATGTGCCAGGAAACACTACTCTAAGACCTTCGTTACTCTTTTAATCGTATTTTCAAATCCAGCATTTAAGGGTTTAATGTTACCCCCCATTTTATAGGTAAAGACACCAGATCAATGTGTTTAGTAATTTACCCAACAGTATACAGCTATTAAGAGTTGAAGCAGGATAGAGAGCTGGAGTATCTGGCCTCAGAGCTTGCTCTTCACAGAATACATTGGTCTGGGAACCAAGGCTTAGAATGGTAAATGGTGCTTCTGTCTGTTACAACTAACGGCCCCTCACAAAATTCTTGTTTCTCATTTCCAAGACTTTGAGCATGGTGGGTTTAATGGTCTTTGTTTTATTGTGTCCTTTTTCTGTGTTTGAAATTTTGCTACATTTTGGATGGATTGTTTAAAGTTTTTACAACAGCACTGAAAACTGCCAACTTCTCTTCCCACCAACACAGGGAAGTGGTCTTCTATATTCCTTAGAAAGAGAAAAAGCATGACTGTGTCTTAGCCTGGGCATTACCACACACACAAAAAGGGCAACGTGTAGGCCCTCATTGCACAATTGCAACAGTCAAAGTTACAGCAAAGTTAGAAATCTGACGAAAAGATATTTGAATTGAAATGTTTAATTGCCTTGACTAGCAAAAAGATATGCATTAGTAGTCAATATTTTAAAATATCAAAGTTATTAAATTTGGGTTTGTGTTCTCTGGAAAATGAAAAAAGAACTTCATTCTTCTCAAAGGGTTGGTACAAAAGCAGGGGAAATAAAGAGTCATTTGTAATTAAAATGAGGGTTTTGGATGTTGTCTGAGGATAAAAATGCAGTACCCATCTCTTCAAAATAACTTAATTACAGAGATCATATGGAGGATTAAATGAGTTTTGAGGACATTCTTTTAGAGAACAAAATGACAAGAATGAAATATTGCAGATGTACAGATAGTAAAAACATTCATGGAAACCAATTATCCACTGATAATCCAATTACCTGTTGCTTGCAGATCTCCAATCTGTTAATTATCTCGATTTATTTTGAATCAGCTTTCAGCCACTGTGATTCCTTGTGGTCCATTTAAGTCTCTGCCATAATTCAATACTTTTTACTTTTCACTGTTTTTTTGATGTAAAGGAAATAGCCTATCATTTCTTCACTATTTTGATTTGTTGTGTTCCATTCCTGATAAACTGTTTTGGATTAGTATTATTTCCCTCTAATATGGAAACATGGTCAATCCCAGCCTCAAATAGAACAGCAGTTACTGAATATATGAAGCCAGTATTGACATTGTTTATGGAACTTCATAACTGTATATGGTACTTTATAGAACACATAAAAACATAATCCAGCTCACATCATGTTAGTATCATTTCCATCCCAGTTCATATCACCCTGCTATTTCCCTACATCAGTGAGGTATGATTATATATTCATGACATGACACTAAGATAGTGCAGAGAAAATGGAAAGGACTGAGTTGATTTCTTTTTATTCACTCACACTATTTCTGCCATGGTTGTGTAGGCTATAATTTTCACTATCCTCCTAGGGTAACCAAAAAAGACACCGTAAGAATTTTGAAAACATCTCTGCAGTAAACCTAATAGATCTATATGGCTAGAACAGTCAGTGCCATGCTCCTAAATAGAAATGATATTGAAAGGAATATACTGTTTTCCGTAAATAAGGACAAAACAACTACATGAACCTGTAGTTCATTTTCTCATCAAATAGTATATATGTCTTTTGGCATGCCACCATTTTCCAATACTGATGTCCAGTATTTCTAGTTCGAATCTTCAAAAGAGAGACTGATGAATTCAACATAATGAACATATTCAAAGCTAACCCAATTAATCATGGTTCTGCCAGGGAGGTACATAGTACATGGAATTAATTTATTATAAACATGGTGACTAAATTTAGCTCTTCACTTGAGGACATAAAGTGCTCTTAAAGAATTATAATAAAGGTAAGTGGGGCAAAGGTCTCTTCTACACTATACCTTTGGTATCATCTGGCCTTTGTGTCTTTGCACAAGCTGCTGTTGCCTTTGTCAGGGATGCTAATGCCGTCATGTGCATGCGACCTTTTTTATTCAGGCTTCCAGGGTAAAATCACACAGCCTCTCCCCTGTGAAGCCCTCCCTGCTTCTTTAGTTTCTGTGCTGGCATGGCAGTTTGTCCATACACCACAACCATCACAGCAGAAACAACTTCTGTTTTTCATGAGAATTTTAATTAAAACCCAGAGATGGTCAGAATGGATCAAATAAGCAAAATCCAATATATGCTGTCTACAAATAACAAACTTTAAATATAAAACACAAAGATGTTGAAAGTAAGTGAATGGAAAAGATATAACATGAAAAGAGGAAGGATAAGAAGGATCAGCTAGGTGAAATGAGTCAAGTTACTTTACCTCCCTGTGCATCAGGTTTTGTGTCTGTAAAATCGGGATAATAACAATATTATCTAACTCACAGGGTTGTTGTGAGACTTAAATGAGTAAACATTTAAAATGCTCAGATCAGACTCATAGTTCTAAAAAAATGGTTAGTTATTTTTATCATTAGCTATAATACAGGGCTATAAATATTATAAGACCTATAGGAATATAAAAGGTGATATGATTAATTTTGCCTGACAGTTTACTGAAGTAGTTCAAAGGAAAAGTAAAATGTACCCAAGAGGCCAGGTATGGTGGCTCATGCCTATAAACCCAGAATTTTGGGAGGTCGAGGAAGAGGATCCCTTGAAGCCAGAAGTTGGAGACTAGCCTGAGCAGCACAGAGAGACCCCATCTCTACAAAAAATTTTTAAAAATTAGACAGGAATGTTCCTGAGAACACTGTCTCTGGAATGTATTAAAGGAAAATCTCTAAGTAATAATACAATCTACACGAACATAAGTTAACATCTGGTTACAACTAAAACTGTCCATCCCTAGAGTTCCATCAGACTGTGCCACCTGAGCCTTTTATAACCCCACGTTGAGAATTGAGACTTGTAATATATTATGCAAAATCTCCAGTTCTAGAAAGCCTTCAGGTATATATCAATGACATAAAGGTACCAATTTGGGTCCAACAAAGACTGACAAGTTCACTATTATCTCAGGGGGGGTGTCAGCTCTAAAGATCAGGCTGGGAATAATTTCTCTAATTTCCTTTCATGATTGCATAGCCAGCCTTTCATTTTTTTTCTCAAGTATAATCTTTTAAATCTTCAGAAATATCTTTACACCCTAAGGAAGACTATTTCTACTAGTAGGAGGCCCAAGTAAAGTTAGTGATTAGAAAATTGACCTGCCATGTCATGTAAAGATCGGTTAAAGTGTGTACAATGTGAAGTCCTGACACAGAATTGTTTCACCTAGCGTATGCGATTACCAATGCCTCCAGGAGTTAGCCTAAAAGAGTATTTCAGGTGCCCTCAAGTTCATTCAGGTATCAAAAAAATGAATAAATAAAGTCTTTGGATTAAAAGATACTATTTTCTTGGTTTAACAAGAATATAAAAGAGGAAACCAATCACCTCTGTGGTTTATCATCAGATTTAATTATTTACTATTTATTTTTTAATTGGTAAGAACATTTAACATGATATCTTACCCTCAACAAATGTTTAAGTGTAAAATATAGTATTGTTAACTATAGACATAATGTTGTACAGCAGATCTCTGGAATTTACTCATCTTGCATAAGTGAAACTTTGCACTTGGTGAACTGGGGAGTTGTTCCTCATGTTCTTTTTTAAGATCTCTTTGTGATATGTTGAAAAGCACAAGCTCTTTGGAATCAAAGGACCAGCCTGAGCCTTTTACTACCAACTTGATATTTGAGGACGTAAGTCCTTAATTAAGCTCTACTTTCCTCTTTGTCAAACTTTATTGTAACTGTTGGAAGGATTACATGAGTTGATAAATGAAACACTTTTGAAGCAAAACTTTTTACATTTTTTATTATTTTATTTTAATATGATAGATAAAATTATATTTATTTGTTGTAATAACCTAATGTGTTGAAGTATATATACTTTGTGGAATGACTAAATATAGCTATTTAACATATGCATTATTTCACATAATTATAATTTTTGCGGTAAGAACACTTAATATGCACTCTCAGCATTTTTCAAGAATACAACATATTGTCATTAACAATGTCCCCCATGTTGCACAATAGATCTCTTTAGCTTATTCTTTTTGTGTGACTAAAATTTTGTATCCTTTGAACATCTCCCTAAATACCTCCAACAAACCCAGCCCATTCTACTCTTTAGTTTTATGAGATTCCACACATAAGTGAGATCATGCGGTATTTGATTTTCTGTCTGGCTTATTTTGCTTAACATAAGTCCTCCAGGTTCATTCATGTTGTCACAAAAGACAGATTTTATTCTTTAATGGCTGAATCTTTTCTCATTCTATATATATAACATTTTCTTTATCCCTTCATCCATTGATGTTGATGGACACTTAGGTTAATTCCATATCTTGACTATTGTGGAATAATGCTCCAATAAACATGAAGGTACAGATCTCTCTTCAACATACTGATTTCATTTCCTTTGGATAAATACTCGGTAGTGGGATTACAGGATCATATCGTAGTTCTCTCTTTAAATTTTGAGAAATCTCCATACTGTCTTCCATAATGGCTATACTAATTTATATTCTCACCAACAGTGTTTGAGGGCTCCCTTTTTTCCACATCTATACCAACACTTCTTATCTTTTGCCTTTTTGATAATAGCCCTTCTAACAGGTATGAGGTGGTATCTCATTATGATTTTAATTTGCTTTTCCTTCATGATTGGTGATGTTGAGCATTTTTTCATACACCTGTTGGCCATTTGTGTCTTCTTTTGAGAGCTGTCTAGTCAGGTCCTTTGCCCAGTTTTTAATCTGGTTATTTGTTTTCTTGCTATTGAGTTGTTTGAATTCCTTATATATTTTGGATATTAAGCTTTTATTAGATGTATAATTTACAAATATTTTTCCCATTCTGTAAGTTGTGTTTTCACTCTGTTGATTGTTTCCTTTGCTACATATAAGCTTTTCAATTTGATGCAATCTCATCTTATCTATTTTTGCATTTGTTGCCTGTGCTTTAGGGGTCATATCTAAAATCACTGCCAAGACCAATGTCATGGGGCTTTTCCCCTATGTTTTCTTCTAGTAGCTCCATGTGTTGAATCTTACATTTAAGTGTTTAATCCATTTTTTAGTTGATTTTATGTATGGTGTAAGATAAGAGTCTAATTTCATTCTTTTGCGTATGAATATCCATTTTTTCTAACACTGTTTATTGAAGGGACTGTCCTTTCTTTATTGTATGTCCTTGGCATCTTTGTCAAAAATCAGTTGGCTGTAGATGTATGGACTTATTTCTGGACTCTATTCTGTTTCATTGATTTATGTGTCTGTTTTAATGCTAGTGCCATTATGTTTTGGTTACTTTAAATTTGTAGTATATTTTGAAGTCAGGTATTGCGATTTCTTCTAGTTTTGTTCTTTTTGATCAAGACTGATTTGGATATTCATGGTCTTTTTGGTTCCATATAAAATTTATGATTTTTTTCTATTTCTGTGAAGAATGCCATTGGGACTTTATAGGGATGGTGTTGAATCTATAGATTGCTTTAAGTAGTATGGATATTTTAACAATATTAATTCTTCCAATTCATGAGCATAGGATGTCTTTCCATTTATTCATCTCTTCGTCAATTTATTTTATCAGTGATTCATAATTTTCAATGTAGAGACATTTCACCTTCTTGGTTAAATTTATTTCATAGTATGTTATTTATTTTTTTGCAGCAATTGTAAATAGAATTGTTTTCTTGATTTCTTTTTTGAATAGTTTTCTGTTAGTGTATAGAGATACGACTGATTTTTGTATGCTGATTTTGTATCCTACGACTTTACTGAATTTCTTTATTAGTTCTAACAATTTTTGTTAGAATCTTTAGAGTTTTCTACATATAAGTTTTTGGTAGAGTCTCTAGAGTTTTCATGTTGTTTGTAAGCAGGGACATTTTAATGTCTTCCTTTCCAATTTGGATGCCTTTTATTTCCCTCCTGCCTAATTGCTCTGGCTACTACTTCAGTACTATGTTGAATAGAAGTGGCAAGAAGGGCACTCTCATCTTGTTCTGGATCTTAGAGGAACATTTTTCAACTTTTTCCTGTTTAATATGATGTTAACTGTGCATTTATCATTCATGGCTTTCATTGTATTGATTGATGTACATTCCTTTTATACCTAATTTGTTAAGATTTTTTTATCATGAAAGGTGCTGAATATTGTCAAATGCTTTTTCTGCATCTATTGAAATGATAATATGGATTTTGTTCTTCATTCTGTTGATGTGATGTATTACAATTATCAATTTGCATATGTTGAACCATCCCTGCATCTCTGGGATAACTCCCACTTCATGATGGTGAATTTTTTTTTTTTTTTAATGTGCTGTTGAATTTTATCTGCTAGTATTTTGTTGAGGATTTTTGTATATATGTTCACCAGGGATATTGGCTTGTACTTTTCTTTTTTGTAGTGTCCTTTTCTGGCTTTGATATTGGATTAATAATGGCCTTGTAAAATGAGGTTGGAAGTATTTCCTCCTCTTAAATTTTGTGAAAGAGTTTGAGAAGAATTGGTGTTAGATCTTTAAATGTGTGGTAGAACTCAGCAATGAAGCCATCAGGTCTTGGGATTTTCTCTGGGAGCCTTTTTATTACTGATTCAGTCTCCTTACTCATCATTGATCTGTTCATATTATCTATTTCCTCATAATTCAAACTTGATAGGTTGTATGTATTAAGAATTTATCTATCTAGGTTATCCAAATTGTTCACATTAGAGTTCTAAATTTTTCTGCACAATATTTTCCAAACTTGTATAAATACTGAGTACTTAGTGAGTGGACTCTTCCTACAGGATATTCAACTCAAAGGTCAGGACTTTCTATTATGTCATTTTTCTTGGACTAGTATACTAACATGCTCTGTTGAGTCAGTTGTCAAGCTAGTATTTCATGCTAAGCAATTAGTTATACAGTAAAATACAGTGCCAGAATGAAGCTATCACTTAGAAGTATAACAAATTATCATTACTGATCTTCCTACTCCCTACCTCTACCTCCTTAAACTAATAGCTGCTTTGATGAATTCATTTTCTGATAATTGTTTAATATGCAGTCTTCACTGGAGAAGCTAACCAATATACATTTTCCTGATTATCTTTGTGTAATTATTAGGCTAGAATGGGCAGTTTTCTAATATTTTAGTTTAAATTGAATACTAAAGTAGATACCATTTATTAATATAATTGAATTTTAGCTATTAATAACTATAATATAAAGCCAAGTGATGACCTATTATAAGACATTGTTAATCAATAAATTTAGAAATCATTTATATTTAGGTAAATTGAGGTAAATCAGATACTGACAGTTTGTGCTGTATTTTTTTTCCCAAAAAAGCTACATCTAGTTCACTTATACTGAGTCTTTGACTAATGTGCCACTGCACTTCTCATTGCCTTTATCTCTGTAATTCATAATATAAAATTCCATTTATAGCAGAACAATAATGGGTACATTTTACCTCTAATTAAGATTACTCATCAGTTCACACCTACCAAAAATTCTACTGTGCTTTTAATTCATCACTACTTATTTAATATATCCAGTTTAATGCCAGGAATTATGACATCATAACTATTAAAATAATTTAGTCTTCTTAAAAAAGAGAAATCAGAACATTTAAAAATGTGTGGAACCTGGCATGTGTGTGTTTAACAATATACTTGTATAAAAACATATATTCCCCATCTAACATTAAATTCTAGTTTTTGTCATCATGCAATCTGATAAGAGAGTCTTAGAAAATATGTTTGCCTTCACTCTGAAAGGAAATATTCCATTGATTCGGGCATAAGAAACAGCCGATGGATTTTGACACTCCAAAATACAGAAATAGAATTCTCTACTAAAATTTTTTCCTCATGCTGTCCCCTCCTTCCAAAATGAAGAAATAATTTGTAAGAGCATTAGCTTTCAAGTTTTAGTTCAAGAATAAGTAGGAATGAACATGGGATCTCTTAACTTCTTCAGAAAATAATTTCTTAAATGAACATTCTCTGAATATATGCTTACTAAGTAAGTTTCTTGATTGAGACTAAAATTCTGTGGCAATATTTGTAGGACAACCCCTTAGAAAGTGTTGCCTGATTGTCTGCAACCCAATTTAGTTAACAATTTAGCTTCATTAGCATCCTAGAATGGCTGCTCCAGGTTCTGCTGTTTGTGGAATAGGGAGAATGACAATAAGCTTTCAGTCTTAGCGGTTTAGAGGTTCTCTCCCAACTTAAGAAAAGGCTAGCACAGTTCCCTGAAAGTCTAACACTATTCTAGACACTGTGGGTTATTCCTGTCAGGATGATAGATGTATAATAGTCAAGGAATTTGTTTCATGCAAAAGAGACTTTGAAAAACTTTGTTTTGTACCTTCAAGGACATTAAAATTAAAATTGGAAGATGTGAGTGTGTGTTTGCATTGGTGGATATATAGTTGGATGGTCACACATTCCCACAGGCATAAAAGCACATTTATGTATACATATAAGTACATTTTTTAAAAACTACAAATACCCTGAATGTTCATAGTGGAATAAGAAATCGGAGAAAGCAACAAGGGGTAGATGGGGCTTAAGATGAACCTTGAAGGTTATGCAGATGTCAGATGGGCAATGAAGAGTGTAGAAGGCAGGGTGCTAGACATAACCCTGCAAGACTTCTATCCGCTTGTTACTCAAACAATTACTAATCAAGGTACTACTGTGAACGAATTTAACAGATGTAATTAAAATCCCTCAGTTGACCTTAATCTACTAAAGATTATCTGAGTGTGGCTGTCTGCTAGGGTTTGAATGTCCCCTCCAAAACTCACGTTGAAATTTAACCATCATTATGACAGTATTGAGAGGTAGGACTGTTAAGAGGGGATTAAGCCCTGACGGATCTGCCCTCAGGAATGGATTAACATTGTTATCATGGGATTGGGTTTTTTATCACTAGAGTGGGTTGTTATAAAAGCGAGTTCAGCCCTCTCCTTTCTGTCTTCTGCCATGAAATAATATAACACAAAAGCCCTTGCCAGATGCTGCTGCCATGCTCTTGGGCTTCCTAGTCTCCAGACCCATAAGCCAAAAAACTTCTATTGCTTATAAATTGCCCAGTCTCAGGTATTCTGTTATAGCAGCAGAAAACAGACTAAGACATTAACCCAATCAAGTGAGCACTTTCCAAGCAGAATTTTCTTTTGCCGAAGGCAGAAGAAGCCAGAGAGATACGCACTTCTGTCAGCCTCAAGGAAGAAAGCAAATAGATGTGTTGTGAACTTCCAACATCCTATAAAAGCTGAGAGCAGACCCCACCAACAGCAAGCAAGAAAACGGCAATCAGATACAAGAATATTAAATATTGCAACAACCAGTGAGATTGAAAGAGGATTCCAAACTTCAGATGATGGCAGCCCTGCCAACACCTTCATTCAGCCTCTGAGACCTAAACAGAGTCCACGTAACCGTGCCCAGACTCCTGACCCGTGGAAAACGTGAGATAATAAATGTGGCGTTTTTAAGCTGCTGAGTTTGTGATGATTTGTTGTGACATCAATAAAAGACTAATACAAAAAGGATATATGGGAATAGCATGGAGATAACAGTAGCCTGACATAAAGATCGGTTTGCCTGGAATGAAGATACAATAATGGCAAAAGGTGGCAGTTAATTTTAGGTGAGTGAGATGACAGCTAACAGAAAGTCAGGCTGAAGTTTAGACTCTGTCTGCTGAAGAAGCAATATAACATGAGAGTCTCAAGATGAACATGAACTACTTTCTGTCAACATGTAGTATGGTTTGAGAGTATAAGAGACCGCAGAAAGGGAGGATCCTCAGGGCAAGCAAGAAGAAGGCAAAAGAGGAAAAGAGAGCAAATGAGTGATAAGAAATCACCTATTAGAAAAAGATACTCTGATAGGTCTAGAAACATGATATGGCCAATTATTTATTAGGTAAAGAAAGTTTGCCATGTGGGGCTGTGGGAATAAAGAATAAACCAATCTGAAACACTGTGAAGTGAAAATTAACAGATTCTTTGAAAATATTTGGTCACTTTTTGTGACTGAGGAGATAAAAGGCATTAAAGAAAAAAGACATTAGAAAGTGAGGGGAGGAAAAAGGGCAATAATTCTAAGAGAAATAAATAACTTACTGAAAAAGAGCCGACTTTGAAAGATGAAGTTAAAGTAGTGGATTTTTTTGTTTTTTAAATCAAGGTCTCACCTGTTGCCCAGGCTGGAGTGCAGTAGTATGATCATAGCTCACTGTATCCTCGAACGCCTAAATTAAAGGGATCCTCCCACCTCATCCTCCTGAGTAATAAAGTGGTGGATTTTAAACCACATGATAAGTTTTGCAATGCATAGCTGCCATGCACTTAATTTTATAAAAGTGTGTTTTGTATGAGTGAATAGAGGTGATAACTATTGGTTAAAATCTAGAATTTTATGTCAGTTGCTATTCACTTCAAATTCTTTTGAAAATGTATCAGATCCTTAGATTGTCATGGGAGAGGTGAGGACACTCAATGTGTTTCTTTGAAGCAACTACAGATCATCCAATTGGGAATCACTTTTATACAGTTTGGAGAGAACAATCTGGAATGCAAAGGACTGATGAAGACCTTAGATGTGCTCAATCCATGATTATAATTGAACTTTTAAAATATCATAGCAGCAGAAAAGGAGAGGTTTGCCTATATTTAAAGGAAAACCAATTAAAAAATTTACAATGAAAGAAGTTATGTGAGGGCTACAGCTTCTCAAAAACTCTCCTGTAAACCAATGAGCAAAGAAAGAAAATAGACTCTATATTAGTGAGTGCTTATAGGCACTGTGTTTATAATTTTCACGTGACTCTTTAATTCTTACAAAGTCCAAGGTGAGATGTATAATTATTCCTATTCTTTACCAAGAAGATACTGCAATTCAAAGACTTTAATCAACGAGTGTCTAAACTGACTGCTCAGAGCTGGAGAATCTGAGATTGTAATCTCATTATATATGATTTCAAATCTGAATCTGTAGTCCATTATTCCATGATACCCCCTTCTAGCCTCCATCCACTGGGACTCTTTGAACTGAAGTTTTTATAAGTATCAAATACATGGTTTGATTTAAGAAATGAAAATCTTTCCTGTAGCTGGCCAAAAGTTTTAGAAAACACAACTAGGACAAAAGGAAAAAAAGCTTCAATCATTAAAATTGACTAATTTTCAGATGATTGACACTACTGCTGATACATAAATCATATAATAGGAAACACAGGTGCATGTGTGTGAATGCATGTGCACGTGCACACACACACACAATACACATACACACACACAAAGATTCTGGAGCTACAAAGATCCAGATTTATATTTTTTATTCACCACTTACTGAATATATGACATTGGACATGGATATTTAAGCCTGCAGGGGTCCAGATTCATAATCTAACAAAATGGAGATAAACATTTTGAGTGCTCAGTAACTTAAACTCATAAGGTGTAGCATATTAATTTATGCAACAAATGTTATTTTGTTTCAATCTACAGTTTGATTTGGAAACAGAGAATTAATTGAGAGAATATCCAGTTTGGGATTATTACGAATAGCATTGCTATGAGCATTCACATACGAAAATTTGTATAGATTAATTTATCTTGTGTAGATTTCTATGATCGGAATTACCAGGCCATATAGTAAATTTATTTTTAACTTTTTAAGAAAATGCCAAACTATTTTGATGCAAATGTCTGCATCATTTCGCATTTCCACCTGTAATGTAGGAGGGTTCCAGTTTGTCCACATCCTTATTAACATTTGTTATTGTCCTTCTTTTTATTATAACCATTCTAGTGGACATAAGGTATTGTATCATATTGATTTTAATTTACATTCCCTAAGGATTAAGGATATTTAGTATGTCTTTATGTATTTATTGGCAACCTATATATTTTCTTTGGTAAAATGTCTACGCGAATCTGTTATGGACTGAATGTTTGGATCCTTCAAAATTCATATGTTGAAATCATATCCCCTATGTGATGGTTTTAATAAGCGGGGCCTTTGGGAGATAATTGGGTCATGAGAGTGGAGCCCTCATGAATGGGATCAGTGCTTTTATAAAAGAGACCCCTTAGAACTCTCTCATTGTTCCTGCCAGAGGATATAACGAAAAGTTGGCAGTCTATAACCCAGAAAATGGTTCTCACCAGAACTCATCCATGTTTGCACCCTGAACTCAGACTTCTAGCCTCCAGTATTATAATAAATAAATTTATATTGTGTATAAGCCACCCAGTCTTTGGTACTTTGTTATAGCAGCCTGAACTAAGACAAAATCATTGCCTGTTTTTGAACTGAGTTATTTGTTTTCTCATTATTGGGTTGTAAGAGGTTTTTATATATTTAGGGTACAAGTCATTTATCAGACATATGATATGTAAATACTTTCTCCTAGCCTATGGCTTTTTTTTCCTTGATGGTTACTTCTGAAGTGACAAAGTTTTTTGATGTTGATGAAGTTCAATTATTTATTTTATAAATTTTATGGATCATATTTTTAGTGTCATATGTAAAAACTTTTTGCCTAACGCAAAGTCATGTCATTCATTTTGTGTTAATATTTATAAGTAATATGGAATAATGGTCTAAATTAATCTTTTTGTATAAGATGAGGATGTCCAATTTCCCCAGCACAATTTCTTAAAAATTATAAACTTTTATTATTAAATTGATTTTTCCCTGTCATCAAAAATCAATTGACATTAAGTATAAGGGTTTATTTTTCATCTTAATTCTGTTCCATTTTTCTATATGACTATCCTCAGGCAAGTACAATGTTGTCTTCCTTACTAGGACAACATTGTACTTTATTCTAAATTTGGATATTGGGAAGTATAAGTTATCCAAATTTGTTCCTCTTCAAAATTTTTTGGCTATTCTCAGTCCTTTGTATTTCTATGTAAATTTTAAGATTTCCTTGTTAATTTTTGCAAAAAATAAGTCTGGAATTTTTATAACAATTATGTTGAATCTATATATCAATTTGCAGAGAAATACCACCTTAATAATAGTGAATATTCCATGACCATGGAATGCCTCTCCACTTGTTTATATCTTTAATTTCTTTCAGCAATGTTGCATAGATTTCAGTACATGTCTTGGACTTTTGTTAAATGTATTATAAAGCATCTTTTTACACTATTGGGAAGGGAATAATTTTCTTAATTTCATTTTTGGTTAATGTGTTGCTAATATATGGAACCATATTGGTTTTTTATCCTGTGACCTTGCTGAATTTGTTTACTAGATTTGGGGTATGTATGTGTGTGTGTGTGTGTGTGTGTGTGTGTTTGTGTTTATAAGTGTATTTATTCGGATTTTCTACATAGAGGATTATGTTGTCAGAGATTAAAGACAGTTTTGCTGCTTCTTTCCCAATCTGATGACTTTCTTTCTTCTTCTTTAGTTGCATTGGCAGCACAACAATGAATAGTAATGGTAAGAACATACCCCTTTTGCTTGTCCTGATTTGAAAAATCATTCAGTTTTTCACCATGTTTACCATTTTTTCTATTTGTTTTCTAATATATCTAATGCTTCTTTGTTTTTTTCCTCTTTTACATTTTGTATGTGCTTATTAAATAAATCACACAGTATACCTGTTCAATATATTTATTTATTTTTTGTATGGTTGTTCTAAGGATTAAAGTGTGCCTCTCAATGTGCCACAAAACTATCAGGATATATGGGAGGTCATGGGAAGAAATAGTGAGTTTTAACTATGTTAATATCACAAAAGTATATTCATTCATTCATCGAGCTGCTGTTAAATCTCACACATTTTTTTCATTTGATGTGTGGAATAAACTAGTTTTTCTATGAGTGCACTTCTGTGGGGGGCGCAAAATTAAAGTCAAAAGATTAGCAATTTCATGGAACTTTGGTGTTTGATGTAAATATAGTGATGTCTTCTTCCTTGTTTTCAATGGAAAACTCTCTGTACTCATTCCTAAAATATATTACCAGGATTGAAACTGCCTTCCAGAATCTACAGAGTGTGGCATGGTCCCAGAGCTGAAGGAGATACCCTTGAAAACTCTTGAAGAACATTAAGTCCCCTGATTCTTTTGACATTGGCATCAACTGTGAACCAAAGCATCTTTTAAGACATTTCTAAATACCAGGCACTGAGATAGCAGCTATAAATATGTTATTACACTTTTGAGGCAGATAAAATTGTTATTATTCTATGATTGATGTAAACGAGCCCCCACTGATAAAGTTATTTACTATAATTCTGGCATAGAACTAAGGACTTTTTGTTACCCCATTTAAGACTTATAATTACCTTACTTATTAACAGTCCCTCAATTTTAAAGGGTCCCACTCCTATCATACTACTTCTATGTGGGGAAAGGAGTCCAGAGGTCCAAAAAATAAAAATAAAAAATAACAAGCCTAACAGAATGCCACAACACTCTAACCCTAAGACCATGAAGTTCCTTGCCCTAGTCCCAAACCCACTTTCAGAACATGCAAGTGCATCTTAGATTAGATTATATCCTTGATGGACAATATGCCCTAAGGCCAGGAAATAGGGACCAGTTGTTTTGGGGCTTGTAGATAGAGCTTGGATGGGCTCTGGTTTTTACATACATGTATTAGTATCTGAAGTCTCCTGTGGTAAGCAAGTGAGCTGGAAGTGGGAAGAAATGCAAGCATGGACTAAGAGCTGGAGATAGCAGATCAGGGACCAGCTAGCTCTCCTTGTTCAGAACTTTGACGAATTCAAGAATTTTAAATCCTAAATTGGACTGCATAGGTCACTATGCAGATATCAAGGTAAGAACAAAAAAACGCATTTTACTTGACAGTATGTTAACTTGCCTCATATCTTTTACGTATTTATACAAATGGTATGATCTATTCTGTATATGTTCTTGATTTTGGCCTGAAATTGTCTGGTATGGGAAGGAATATCCATACCACCTGTGTACAAGTGAGAAAACCTGAGACTAAGAAAAGTTAAATAATTTGGCTGAGGTCACAAATCCAAAAATAGAAACTGGTCTGGTTCCATGTAAAAACTACTGTGTTGTTCTCTTTCTCACTATGTTGTAAGAACACGCTGCTAATATTTGGGAAAACTTAAATTTCACTTCATCGATTTCAAAGCTGGCAACCTTTCAGTGACACCGTATGATACAGTCTAAGGAATATAAAATGCAAGCCTAAGGTGAGCACAAACACTGTCTTTGTTGTTTATTCTGTATTCTTGGCGCCTACAAGTAGATGTCTACAAGGACATAGTAGGCACTCAATAAACATTTGTTGAGGGAATGAATGAATTTAATACATCTAAGTTGACATTTATAGCCATACTGTCATGACCTCATATATAATGTATGACTGTAATCCACCATTGAATAGTACCTCAGAATAGAGAGATATAATGATGGGTAAAAACTCTGATGAATTATCCATTCTGGATGTGAGGAAAGAACTTGCTTCTCTACAGTAATTATTCCACTGCTTTCTACAACGTGATTTATTTTTTAAAAGAAAAAAGGGGAAGGGTGGGTAAGGGAAAAAGAAAAGGAAGGAAAAAATAAAATAAAATAATGTTGCCTGTTTCAACGTAGGCTTTCATCTAGGAAAGGAAGAGGGTTGCATTGCATTCTCAAATCTGTAAAAACAACCTATAAAAGCAAAACAAAAACCAAAAACAAAACCCATCAATCAATGGATTATCCTGCCATGCAACAGCATCTTCTCATGGCATATCTCCCTGGGTGATTCAGCAAAAGCCAAAATTAGCAACTCAATTGATTATGAATTATTCAGGTAAATGGGCCGTAAACTGAGATTTAAGAGTTGAAAAGGTGCCAGTGCTACAAATTGCCAAAGGGATATGATCTGCTGTGGGAGGTGCATTGCAGAGGCAGGCTCTCACTTCAGAGGACAAGCACCTGGAGACAGGAGCCATAAACCATGTCAGGAAAATAAATTTAAATCCTGGAAAAGATCAGCATGTCTACAGATAAAAACCTCCGCTCACACAGGGGCAAGCCTTCGGAAGGGTCAAATTGAGGGCTAGCTCTATGGTTGGTACACCCAAAATGGCTAGTGATAAATGATGCCTGAGCTTGGCTCATTCTAGTGCTGGTGGTGCTGATTTAATACAGAAAGTTACATCAGTTGTGAAATGAGGCTTCGCCAGCAGCACAGCATTAACAATCCTTTGTTTTTATGCAGGAGGATTGTATTATCTTTACTATGGGCTTAAAAATCTCCTCTAGGATTTCTGTTGCTTAAGTGTCTCCTGCTAACAGGAGCTTGGTTAAATTGCTTATAAGAACAAAGGAGAGAGGTTGTAAATTGCAGACTTCCCAATTCCCAGAGCTACTCAAGAATCTTGTACAGTTGAGGGACATTAATATCTCATACAACCCTACTGCAGTCTCAGAAAATAATAATATCAAAAAAAAAAACCTCTCCATTCTTTCCCACCACATTTGCTACTCTATTATTTTATCTCAAATAAAAATATTTTCAACTCTTGTTTTCTTTATGACCTTGGTGCCTTTACGTCTCTAGGCAGGATAATCACTGCCAGCTTAGGTTCTAACCTTTGATGACTTCTGGGCTTTTCTGGGACAGTAAATACTTCTGAATGATACCAGAGTTTTCATATTCCTACTCCTCTTTCAATAAGCAGTCGCAGCTCTCTGCAGGCACCCCAGTATTCTAATGGGACAGGTAAGACAGTGACAAACAGTCCTTGACTGTTTAGTTGGATTTGAGGAGTGTTACTGAAAGTCCAATGAAAGGCCATTGTCTGGGGGAGTATGCAAGTGCAACGCAGCAGGAGGCATTCTTGAGATCAAATCTCCCTTGACATTGCCAAGGGATGAATGTCTGCGTCTAGACTGAACAATTACATAGGAATTGAACATGGGACTTAAACCTTAGAGAAACGGATGCTCCATATTGATGGTATTTACCAAAGTAATTGCTCACTTCTGAATATCCCAGCGGGGCTAACAGTTAATTAAAATACATAAGATAGCCAGTTACTGTGGCAAGAAATAAAGAACTTTGAATAATCCAGGAAAAATATATCCAAAGTTCACAAGCAATTTATTTACCCATTCATTCCTAACATCCCCTCCAGAGTTTTTCGTGTTGACATAATATCGTATTCATTCAACAAACATTTATTAAATGCCAACTGTATGTTAGTCAATGTGCTAGGCACTTGGGAATGAGTGAAGAGAGAATGCAGTCCCCAACCTCAGACAACTAAAGGGGAAAACATGTCAGTGCTAAAGAGAAATAAAGAAAGATATATTTGTAAACCTCAAGAAAAAAGTGTATTACTCTACCCAGAATACCTAATTGCATTTGAGCTAAGTCTTGAATGATGGATAGGACGGAAGAGTCAAAGGCATTTTAGGCAGAAAGAAAAGCTTAGGCAAAGGCAAAGAGTAGTGTATTTAGAAAAGAAGAAGTTCAGAATTCATGGATTACAGAATTCAAAACAGAAAACAAGAAACCGAAAAAGTAAATTAGAGCCAGATTTTTAAAGGAACTTATATTTTAAAAGATGAAATTTTGGTCTTACACTCCTGATAGTGGGAAACCATTAAGCTTGAAAACTATGAGCCAATTTGTATTATAGCAATCACATTAAGCAGCATAGGATTGGCTATGCTGCTCCCAGCTCTGTCCATCGTATAATTTGCCATCAGGAACATGAAGTTTTTAAGGCTCACCAAAGAAGAGGAGGAAAAGACAAGAGGACAAGACTGAAGCTGTTTTAAAGATTAAGTCTTATGGCACTCTGGATACATTGCATTCTCCATACTGTTTCTTTCAGCCTCAGCCTAACTACCTGTGTGCCCAGAAAGAGGAAACAGTGGGTGAACACACGATATTGTCGCTGCCACTGGATATGGACACAGACTAGGGATGATTATAACAAGAAAGAGGGAAAGTGATTAGGAGCATTGGTAGAGATATTAAACACTCAAATTAAGGCAGTAGAAATGGAGAGATGAGGATGGATTTGAGTGATATTTAAGAGAGGAAAATGATAATATTTAGTAAGGAATTTCTAATGAATGGTAAGAAATAACAAAATGTTCAGGATGGGACTCCAAGATTTCTAGCTTTGGAAAAGCAGGTCAATGATCATTGACATCAACCAAGATGAAGAACAGGAAAGGAACAGTTTGAGCAGGTTTTGTGGAGACGCCCAGATAATTTGATGAGTCGGATACAGGACATGCTAAGTTGAATGTATGTGTTACAAATCTGTACAATATATCCATTTGAGAAATGAAAAACCGGGCTTAAAACTCAAGGGAAATATCAAAACTACTAATTAATTTAGCTATGATAATAATATCAGACTCCCCAGAATTATTACAATCATTTTGTTTTACAGATGCAAAAACTGAGGCCTGAGAGCTTAAGCAGTTTGTCTAAGACATTTCCAGTAGCAGAGCTGGGAGTAAACTTAGTTTTACTAACTTCTCTGCACAATATCCTTTCTACTACCTAGGCACAATTATTTATTAAGTAATTAGTTATTAATCAAAAGACATTTTGATTAGATACTAAGCAACTGAATGTCTCTCAGAATAAATATTTTATAATCAGGCAATATAATCTTCTGGCAATCTTTTATTGTTGTTGTTAAAACAGATAACAAATGCAGGGTGTCCCAAAAGTCACCATACATAGGGAAAATGGGAAATTGTAGTTAAATGTACCTTTATTTACAAAATATTCATTACGAAATTTTACAAAATTTTTTCTTTGTATGAAGACTTTTGGGACAACTTGTAGAATGGTGTGGCAGAGATCAGCTAGCTATTTACTAAACTAATTCCATCTTATTCCTGGAAAAACAGCTGAACTACATTTCTAAATTCCTCTTTGCAGTTAAGTCCCGTCAGGTATATTTGCCAGCTGGGGAAGCCAAAACAAAAAGTACTACAAACCAAATGACTTAAACCAGCGGTCCCCAACCGTTTTGGCACCAGGGACCGGTTTCTGGAAAACAATTTTTCCATGGAGGGGGATGGCGGGGTGCAGTGGAGGCGGAGCTCAGGCAGTGATGCGAGCGATGGGGAGTGACTGTAGCGGTGATAAATACAGATGAAGCTTCACTCGCCACTCACCTCCTGCTGTATGGCCCGGTTCCTAAGTTTCAATGGAAGACAGTTTTTCCACAAACAGGAGGTGTGTGGGGGAGTGTGGGATTGCGGGGGTGTGGGAGGTGGTGGATGGGGATGGAGGGTGGTGGCGTTAGGGTTAGAGTTAGCATTGGGGAGGGAGGGGCCGTGTCGGAGACAGAACTCAGGCACTGACACGCGCCCGGTTCCTAACAGGCTACAGACCGGTACTGGGCTGGGCGTTGGGGACAGCGGAATTAAACAACAGAAATTTATTGACACAGTTCTACAGGCTAAAAGTCCAAAATCAAGGTGTTGGCAGAGTTGCTTCCTTCTGAAGGCCGCCAGGGAAGGATCTGTCCCACACTTTCCTCTTTGGCTTGTAGATGGTCATTTTCTACATCTCTTCATATTGTCTTCCCTCTATGTTTGGCTCTGTGTTCAAATTGCAACTTTTTCAAAAGGGGGCCAGTCATATTGGATCAGAGTCCATCCTAATGACCTCATTTTAAATTGATTCCTATAAAGGTCACATTCTGAAATACTGAAAGTTAAGATTTCCACATATGAATTTGGTGTGGAGAGGGAGTACCACAATTCAACCCATAATACCAAGTGACTAAATTTTTGATAATGGATTGTATGGATAAGATTATAAAACATTTTTACCCCTAGCCCATTAAAAATCTTCCTAGAGTAAAGCTCCAAGTTCTTACCCCTTCTGCCATCTTGAGAAAAATGAGCACAATGACTATGGAAGCCACAAGCTGAAGTTGCAACACCACAAGATGGAAGGTAACTGGGTTTCTTGAATTACCCCTGAAAGAAGACCAGTCAGCCTGCCAGGGTCATATATCTTGGATATTACAAAGCAAAAAATGAACATATGCTGTGTTTGAGCCATTGTACGTATTGAATTTGTTCAACAAATAGCAAATAGCTTTATAAAACTAATAAAAGTAGTCTTAGGCTGACAACATACAACACATGCATGTGTGTAAATACACACAGAAATGCTTAAAAATTGAAGTACTTATTGTAAGATGAGGTTCAGATTGCACGTGTTCCTCTGTTAAGGAGGAAATGGGCTTATCTACCTTAATTTATAAGACATGCAAGCCTCAGATTCTCAGTAAATTCTCTGATAAAGCAGCCAAGAGAGTTCTCAAAATCTTTGAAAGAAATGTCCATAAACCCCATCTATGGGGATCACCAGATGCCCAACCAAATTCCTCAGTTTTCCAAGGCCTCAAACTGCATCTTTGTCTATATTTCAGCTTTTAAGATAAACTGGTAAAACTCATGCTACAGAGAGGATGTTAATGAAATATTGATAATGTTATTTTATGGAACTAACATTTTTGAAGGCTTTACTATTAGAATTTTAAACAATTTCAAAGTGCAGAAGATTTGAAGTTGTTTTCCCATTAGTGGATGTTTAAACTAAAGTTGTGGTAGAATATTACATAAAGTTGTTAAATACTCGAATCCACCTGAAGTTAAATGAGCCTAGAAAATACAGTCTGGAGAAATAATTCACCAGATTTGTTGATACTGTGAGTCACCTAAGTTTTTAAATTTGAATTATACTACAAAAATTTGGAGATAAATTCTCTTTCACCATTGATGAGCTGCAAGATATTAGCTTCAGGCCATTCCAATTCCATTCCAAGATTTGGCTTCTAAATTGTAATTATCTGCTGAAGTCTGTACTCAATTTAATAGCCAAGGGGCTTGTAACTTGCACATTTAGTGAGATACAATAGCAGTATGCATTTGTTGATGACTCATATTTACCAGTTATCACCTGTCTTAGTGGAGATAGGAAGCAGATCTTAGAAATTAATCTGTAAGACGTTAATTCCAAAGATAAAATTAGAACATATACTTTAGGAGAAACGCACAGGAAGAGAACTGCGTAATTGCTTGGAGAACTTTATTAATAACCAAATGCTCAAATAAGCAGAACGACTTTGTTATTACAATGTTCTATGCCAAAATGAGTCCGCTCATGTATTTGCCAATTTCATTTTACCCAAAAGTTCACAGAGTTCAATTGCTGAGTTGTTTCATTTTACTGGAATCTTTAGGACATTGCCAAAATAACAAAAATAACTAATTGAAGTCAAACTGGGACCATTTGAGGACAGTAAGTATTTTTCCCCTTGATTTTCTTCTCACCTTTTAAAACATGCTTGTTTAAAAAATTTCTGTTTATATGTATTCTTCTCCCCTAGAGTTAATGTCTTTATTCATTTGACTGAAAAATATTTATTGAGAATTTACTATATGTTTATCCTAGTGAAAAATTTAGAATATAATTGTGAGTAAATAAGGCAAAGTTTCTACCTCATGTCGCTTATATTGTATAAAATACAAATAATTAAACAATAATAATAACACAGCTTAATATGAATATGGCTTTCAATTCATGACTGGTTTCAGATCTTTTGAGTTTGTGATGGATTCCAGAATAGGATCTAAACTGCTTTAGATTCCTTATCAGGCAATATAACAGTAGAATAATTACATATATTGCCTATAAATATTAAAACAAATGTGTTGTTAAGTATAAGGCATTTCTGCATCACTTTGTCAATCATAATTTAGAATAACAGGCATCAGAGAGTGTCGGGAAACCTAAATTCAAGCCAAAGCTTTGTAAGTTTTTCCCTTGAGGGAAAAACTAGATTTCAACTCTCTTATTTTATTATCTTTTAAATGGGGACTGTGCTAACAGACTTATAAAACCATCGCAGGAAAGTATTTCTTTTGATGATAATTAAAGAAAATCTTCCCCATCAAATAATACATTAGAAAAATCCTCAGATATTTTGGCACATGCCATAAGCAGGTTAACTATTCTTTGTACAAAATTGTCCTGTTTTTCTCCAATAATTATAGTATAATATTTACATAGTGTTAATGACATATTTAATTGAAAAGGCTTCTTTGGTTGTCTGTTTATATAGGGCAGGGAAAATAAAGAGATGAACAAATCAATGACAAAGGGATAATATATGCTTCAATTATTTAATAACAGTAGTTTATTTTTTATTTCCAGTCACCTTGGTAGTAAGTAGAGTTGCTTAAGTTTATATAGAGTACAATAATAGTCACAAAGTATATTAGAAATTTCACATAGCAGAACTTCCTCCGCATCATATTTGGCTTTGAAGAGGAAGCAGACATGGGCACATAAGAAAGAAAATATGGTTAAATCAATTTGTCCTCATATAGTTGCTTCTAAAAAATGATTCGTTCAAGACAGAATTAGAGAAATTTATATCACTATTGAAAAAAATCTCAGATTGTGTTATGTAAAACATGGTCTCTGTATGCTGTTCTATTTCTAAATGGTTCTGAAAGCATATCTGAAAGAAATAAAACTGATAACTCAGTTGTTTAGTGACACATGCAGAAATAACAGGTATGTATTAATCTTTATTCATGCCAGGGATCAATACAAGGCACTACATGAAGAAAAGCTTTTCACAAAATTGAACATTTCTAAAACTTAGATTGACTGAGAAATTAAATTGAATCAGTTTATCTGAATCCAAATAGTCATGGTTCCTAAGTATGATAGTGGCTGTATTTCAATTATATTTTTAAAAATTAAACTACTTAGTCATCTGGGGGAACAATGATGTTTCCTTGTTTCTTAGGGTTGAACAATTAGTCACCATCAATTATAGTAATTTAAGAATAAGTTTCTTAATTAAGGTTAGTACTATGGTCTTAAAACTCAATTTTATTTCAAGATAAAGTAGATTTGGCTACAAATGTTACCTGATAATTGTTTTACTTCCAAATAAAAATAGCTTGAAAATATATTACAAGCATTTCAGCATTGCCATAGAGGTATGTGCTGGGATATTAATGCATCTTCATAAATATCTTTGGACTGAAATATTATAAAGGGTTGTGTTTAAGCTACTGTAAGCATAAAACAAATCATTGACCATTTATTTATCCATTCATCTTCTTTTCACAAATAAGTGGTGGCCCGACATTTGGGCATCTTTTACAAGTCTTACATTAAGCTCTTCCATGAGGAGAATGCAATAAATTTGCACAAAATACATGTAAGGTATTATTGTCCTCATAAAAATATTCCTTTATGAGTCCCACATTATACTTCCTTCTCTACCCCCACTCTGAAATTGTCTGGTGTCTTAATTCATAAATATATATAGAAATTCATTGCCAAAATTAATTTATAGTCTAATAATTCCATGTAAGTGAGCAGCATAGCAAAGTTAGACAAAGTTTCTTTGCAGTAGGCATAGTTACTCCATTCTAACTTTGTATAGGTTATAATACAAAAATTGAATTTAGTATAAGTTAGTTTATTAATTTAACGCATAAATATTGAGAACTTACTATGTTCCCAGGTGCAAGACCACAGTGGTAGAAAAGATCATTTTGCCTTCATGCAGTGTGTGAATGCATGTATGTGTATGTATATTGAAACAGGAGACATTGTTCAAATACAACAGACATACACATACATACGTGCATGCACAAAGTAATTACTACTACACAAGTCAGAGCTTCAAGCGTGTCCATCCCCCAGATGGTGTGCACCACACCCATTAGGTGGGAATATACCCATCCCCTCCTCCCCCCCACCTGCTTGACACCCAATGAATGTTATTACTATATGTCCACTTAATTGTTGATCAGTTAATGCCAATTTGATGGTAAGTACATATGGTGCTTGTTTTTCCATTCTTCTGATACTTCACTTAGTAGAATGGGCTCCAACTCTATCCAGGATAATACAAGAGGAGCTAGATAACCATTGTTTTTTGTGACTCAGTAGAAATCCATGCTATATATATATATACACATTTTATTAATCCACTCATGTACTAATGGGCACTTGGGTTATTTCCATATCTTTGCAATTGTGAATTATGCTGCTATAAACATTCTAGTGCAGATGTCTTTTTTATAGAATGTCTTTTGTTTCTTTGGGTAGATGCCCAGTAATGGGATTGCTGGGGCAAATGGTAGTTCTACTTGTAGCTCTTTAAGGTATCTCTATATTGCTTTCCACAGAGGTTGTACTAGTTTGTAGTCCCACCAGCAGTGTATGAGTGTTCCTATCTCTCCACATTCACACCAACATTTATTGTGTTGGGACTTTTTGATAAAAGCCATTCTCATTGGAGTTAAGTGATATCTCATTGTGGTTTTGATTTGCATTTCCCGGATGATTAGAGATGTTGAGCATATTTTCCTACTTTTGCTGGCCATTAGTCTGTCTTCTTTTGAAAAATTTTCGTTCATGCACTTTGCCCACTTTTTAATGGGGTCGTTTGATTTTTTTTCTGATTTTCCTAAGTTCTATATAGATTCTAGTTATAAGCCCTTTATCAGATGTGTCCACACTTTGTATGGAACCAGAGAAGACCCCATACAGCAAAAGCAATCTTAAGCAAAAAGAACAAATTGGGAGGCATCAATTTACCAGACTTCAAGCTATACTACAGGGCTATAGTAACTAAAATACCATGGTACTGGCACAAGAAGAGAGACATAGACCAATGGAACAAAACTGAGAACCCAGATATAAAACCATCCTCATATAGCCATCTAATCTTTGACAGAGCAGAAAAACATACACTGGGGAAAAGAATCCTTATTCAGTAAATGGTGCTGGGAGAATTGGATAGTCACATGTAGAAGGCTGAAACAGGATTTGTACCTATCACCTCTCACAAAAATCAATTCATGGTAGATAACACACTTAAATCTAAGGCATGAAACTATAAGAATTCTAGAAGAACAATTTGGAAAAACTCTTATAGACATTGGCCTAGGGAAAGAATTTATGAGGAAGACCCCAAAGGCAATCACAGCAACAACCAAAATAAATAAATGGGACCTGATCAAATTAAAAAACTTCTGCACAGCCAAGGAAACTATCATAAGAGCAAACAGACAATCCACAGAATGGGAGAAAATATTATGTTTTTTTTTTAACTATCTCTTTAGTGAATTTTTCATTCATGTCCTGATTTTTTGTTTGTTTGTTTCTTTGTGTTGATTTTCAACTTTCTCATTGATCCCATTGAGCTTACTTGTGGTCCATATTTTTAAATCTATGTCCAATATTTCAAAAATTTATTTTTGGTTGGAGTCCATTGTTGAAGAGCTAGTTTGATCATTTGGGGGTGTTGAAACAGCCAGCTATGTCATATTGCCAGAGTTCTTATGATGCTTCCTGCTCATCTGGAGCCTCATCCCTTGGCTCAAAGCAAATTGCTTTGTAGTTAACCTATTCTCCTCTGGCAGGAAATCTGCTTCTCAGTGTAGAGAAGGAGAGGTATACTGTCTTTCAACTCATATAAATACACACCCACTGTGGTGCTGATGCCAATTTGGATTGGCTGGCCTCAGATTTCTGGGAGAGTGCTCAGGTACCAGTGGTGGTGGTCTAAGTTAAGTAATCCTTAGTTCCCAAGACCCCAGATGACATGTTTGAGTTCCGGGGGTACCAGCCAAAGACTGAGCTGGAAAACTTGCTGTCAATCCTCCTTGGGTTCAAGTTCTGGCTGTGATAGTGAGGGTGAGGTATTCTGTTCCAGAAGAACACTCAGGGAAGGAAAAGGATGGATGTGCTGTAAGACTGTGACAGGAGGGGTAAGCCCCTCTTGAGGAGATTAGTAGAGGTGAGCAGCTGTGGGACACACAAACCATTCACATTTCCTTCTCTTAGCAATGATGAAAGTCTTTATCCTTTGGGGGCACAAAAGCACCCAGATTCCCAGCTCCCACCTTGGCCCAGTTGCAGAAGAGGTGGTAGAAGCAGCTTAACCCAATGTGTCTAGGGCCACCAGACTAGGTGTGGGCTGTGATTGAAATGCTCTAGTACAGGAGATGTGGTTGTGTCAGAGACTTGCCTCCAGGGAGTGTATATTTTTTGCAGAAGAGACAGGCAGCTTGCAGTTCAGGGAGGGATCTTTTGGCTTCACCCTCCCTCAGAGAAGGCAATAGCTTTTGTCCATAGGGGACAAAAAAGCACTTGCTGGTTTTTTTTTTTTTTTCCAGCAGAGAAGGGGATGAACTCTAAGCTCCTTGGAAGACTGGATGACAGGCACTCTATAAGGCAACTGCTCCCAAGTGCCCTGGTTTATTAATCTTCTGTGAAACCCTCCTGGTCCCAAGAGGAATCAGCCAGCCTGAGTGAGATAGGCCCTCTGTCAGAGTCAGGGCAGCTGCTCCCAGGTGCTCTGGCTTAATGATCCCTGTGAAACACTCGCCAGTCCCAAGGGGAAGCAGCCTTTCAGTCACGGCTGCCTCTGTGGCAGACGATAGGACAGGGGAGGAGGAGGAGAAGGCCCCAAATGGTGGGGGAGTGTCACAGACAGCTTTGGATCATGAGCCAGGCCCTCTCTAGTGCAGGAGAGTGTGCATTCTGCCTCCCTCTGTTCTCAAAAGCATTCATTGTACTTCCCAGTTCCAAAAGGGCATCCCTTCCCCTGCGTTAGAACTCCAGGAACACTGCTACTCTCCTGTGTCTCCCCATTCCTTTGTGGTTGTCACAGTCCAAGCAGGTGCTGGAGAATATTCAGGTGGAATCCAGTGACAGAGAGACTGAGGAGTTGTAAATTCCTTGATTGGATAGAGGTGCCTGGCATGTGTGAGGGCAATATGGTACCCGCCACCTTAGCTCATGTCCATGGTAAGAGGAAGCAACCCTACATTGGCCTGCAGCCCCATGCTCTGTTCCCAAGAAGCTCTCAGTTCACCAATGGCACCATCACCTGGACTTATCAGGGCAGGAGGGCTCTCCAACAGATCAGGAGCTGGCACACTGCCACACGTGTGAGAACAGGAAAAGTGGACACTCCCTTCTGTCCTTTCTGTTAGGCTCTCAATCCCTTGGGGGCTTGTCTCTGCTAAAATTTTTCTCCTTTTTATTCTTCTTCATCACTTCTTCCCATGAGATCTCTGGTAAGGGTAGGTTCTGGCTCCTTCCCTGCAATATTTCAGTTAGGCTATGAGTTCTCACCTGAAACTTCTTCCACTATTTGGGACAATCTGGTGACCAATGTCTCTAGTCAGCCATTTTATCCCCCTCCAACTGACCCACACTTTCTTATTACCCAATTCTTTCTTTCCAATACCTTTTGTCAGCTATTAATAGTGCCTGCCATCAAAATATTTCATGGCATATGTATTCCAAGACACTAGTCTGTTATTTAAAAACAATGCTCACCTTGGGCTACAACTGAGGTAGTATCCAAATATTATGTGTCACACAATTAGAAGTCTTCTCTTGAGATTTTTTGTGTGAGATGATTTCTGCACCTATGCGAACCTATCCTTTTACACTTAAGTTTTTTGTCCTGTTCTTTTAATTATGTGATTATGTACATTGGTATTTATTGTTTAGTCACTGGAAATTTGATCTTGAATGAGTTAATAGAGCAATGGACTTATATTACTGTCAACAATATGACTATAAAAATAGATAATGTTTTATGATTACCACTTTACAGATGAGAATATTTCTTTAAACCTAAAGACATTTAATGATTTTGACATCATAGTCTCAGCTTTTTTTCTTTTCTCTCTTCTTTTTTTTATTTTTTTTGAAATTTTATCATTTTGTGATAGGTATATAGCATGCACTGAAGCAAAACTTGCTGAAATCCATCAAATCCAAGTAAAGAAAAATCTATCTGCAAGGGTGAAATCTCTTTGAATCCAAATTAATTTATTTTTACCATCGACAAATTATAAATCCTATAGAAAGAGGACACAGGATAGGATGCATTTTATAAAGATTGCTGCTTCAGCAATAATAATATATATTGATTGAGAATATATTATGTGTGATATAAGTTACTATAAAGCATGTGTTAACATTATGTGTGATATAAGTTACTATAAAGCATGTGTTATACAAGTTACTATGAAACTTCCTCACATATGAAATAATTGCTATGAGACAGGTGCTACTCTTATCCACATTTTACAGATGAGAAAATTAAAAGGCTGAGAAGTCAAATAATGGGTTCTAGGTTATGCAATCTGTGAGTTGAAAAGCCAGAGTGCTCTAACCTAGGGTCATTCTCCTTGTAGTTGGTATTACATCTCCACTGTCCAATGTTCTTTTTATGATTCTTATTTAAATGTTAATATGATAATATTTCACCTGAGCACACTTCCCATGACTATAAAAACACAATAAATAATTTCATCATAATTTTCTATTTTCTCACTTGTACAATCTGCCATTTTCCTAGGTAATGCTTTTCTAAAATTGAGATGTGTTGTGGCTAACAATGACAGTCTCTGCATTAGAGAGATTTAGGGTAATTTAGATAAGTTGCTAACAATTGCATTTATCTTCAGGAAAATTATAGCAATGGTTTGCATGTAGTTTCCATCATCTCGTTGCTCAGAGACCCCTCATTCAATTATAGTCTTTGCCAGAAAAAAAAAAAATACAGACAATAAGTCTCAGAAAAAGCAAACACAAAACCATGAGAATCTCTTTCTTTTGTTGCCATTACTTCATTCCTCACCTAAATGATTTGATTTATTCTTGCTACAGATAAGTTACTCACAAAAGCTGATGGGGATTTACATGACCAATAAAAGTGTTTCTAATGTTATACATAGCTGACAAAAATGTTCTCCCACTGAAATGATCAAAGAAGGAATAGTATTCTTGTTGCCAAAGGATAAAGATATTTTCTTCAGCTAAACTACACAGTTATTTATGTCAACTGATGTGAGAAAGAAAAATCTCCTGATCTTTATATTACTACCCAATTAAATTTTAGACTTCTTTTTATTGACACATTAATATAAAAAGCAATATAAGTTCTAAAATATGGTATTGAGAGTTTGAGAACAGGATTTGAAGACATTTACTACTAAAGAAGTGAGTGGGGAAAGAACAATAATAGACACATTGTACTCACATAAAGAAATGAGAAATTAAATTTCTCAGCTGGACAATGAGGAAAAACAAGGACTCATGATCCTACTGGCAGCACCTGAAGTTTACTGACAGGAGTATATTGTATAAATGCATGGCTACCCAGGTATCCATGAAAATAATTGTAAGAAATGTCATTGACCTTTTCATCTTAATTTAAATGCATCAAAAATTTTGCCGCAATAATGGAACATAGACTGTTGGAGCTGATCATCTATTTTTTAAAAACCCTTATGTTATAGACAAGATAATTAAAACCAAAGGGACAGATGAAGTAGCTTTTCCAAAGTTATACCAAGAATTAGCCACAGAATCAGTAGTGATCTGATTCAAGTTTTTATTTTTGTGAAAAAATATCTCAAGGGAGTTATTCTAATGGAGCTTGAACTTAAGTTCTGGATCTTTAAGTAATACCTTACAGAGTCATTCTCACCACCTATTGTCACACATTCATTGCCTATTGCTACAATTCTCAACAGATGCTTAGAGGAAACTGAAATTCTAAAAATGACTCATGGCCAGGGAGGAAAGGTCATGCTGTTTTGAAGTGGTTAGACACACTACAAAATGTGAAGCATAGGTAGAGTCAAGCCCAGTAAGTTTGAAATGTTGCCCCTGGAATGGCTGCATCAGCATCAGCATCAGCATAACCTTGGAGCTTATTAGAAATGCAGATAATTGGGTTCTAATCTAATTAGACACTCTAGGGATAGGTCCCAGTAATTTGTGTTGGTTCTGATTCACATTACAGTTTGAAAACCACTAGTCAAAGGGAAAAAAACACTATCTTGAACACAAAAGGTAGGATTGCAACCTTAGTTGTACCATTAAATAGCGGTATTATTTTGAGAAATTTACTTAACTTCCTTAAGATTCATTTTCCTCATTTATAAACTATATCACGTATTTCATAGGTTTCATGTCATGTTAGAATGGGACAAAGCAACCACTATAAAGAAATCTGGCCAAAATAATTGAGCCTGACCCTGATCAAACTTCTACTTCTCACTTTTAACTTCTGAGAAATCTAAAATCAACAGAATGTATTTTAATGAGTAAAATCCAGACCACGGGAAATGCTACAACACAAATGCAAGAAGAAAAAAGGAGAAAAAGAGAGAGATAGGCAAGGGGAACCTTATAGATTAAAAGAGGCTTAAAAAATGTATTGACTAATTACAATTTATAAAGTTGAGTTTGATTCTGATTTGAATAAATTAATATCTTTAAAATGTTTGGGGAAGTATTGGATTAGGCCACATTCTGATTTCAAAATCTGTAGTATGATAAAGCACAGTGGATACTACAACTCAAATAATCATAGTACATATTGTAGATGTAAGACATTTCAAAGTATTGTACATTGTCTCTGGATAAACGGGAACTTGCTTGTGTAGTATTCCGAGGTACTGAGAGAATTCTTCATTTGTGGTTTAGTCAATAACAAATCATTATTTCCCAAGGCCAAGACTGAGGATATATACCACATGATTCTTTTGTCCAACAAAACCTTATGGAACCCTAAGCTAACAGTTTTCCTTATCATTTCTTACACTGTCCTCTAGGTTTGGAACATTATCAGGTATACTATTCGGACATTTCTCATTAATATTGCCTCTAAAATGACTTCAGAAAAGTTGTAACTTTAAGAGATTTTGTCGTTTCATTGAGGCATGATTAGCCTCTAGTATTACACCAAAAAAAAGAAAAGAAAAGAAAAGAAACCAACTACCAACTTGACAGTAAATTCAAGATGGTGGCACCTTAGGCTAATGGCCTATTTTTAAAATCAGAACAGAAATGCTGTATTACTTTAATTGCACTCGGTTTATTACAATTCTGTTTTTTTTGGAGCTTCCATAATTTTACCAGTTATTTTGTTCTGGAATCCTTATTAAAGTTTTAATTCAAAAGCAAAAAAAAAAAAAAAAGACAAAGCATAGAGAAATACTTAGAAAAAACTATCAAGCTCTAAACCAGTAGTTCTCAACTGTGGGGAATTTTACCCTCCAAAGGGTATTTAGTGACATCTGGATATATTTTTGATGGTTGCAATCGGTAGAGGAGGTTGCTACTGACATCTGGTGGATAGAGGACCAAGATGATACTAAAATCCTATAAAAACAGGCTCCCCACAGGAAAGAATTACCTAGTTCAAATATTAACAGTGCTAAGGTTCAAAAATCCTGTACTAAACCAAGATCATGTATCAAAATTTATTTTTATTATCTAATTTCCATTACTTCTACCTTTTTCCCTTCATTTTTCCTCTAAATTATAACTAACAATGCTAATTTGTATTTTTTAAAATATGTAATGCAAGTAAAAGATACACGTAAGAAACCAGTAAAAAAGTGCTTCTTTTTTGTCCTTTTTTTTTTTTTATTCCTTGGGGGTCGTAGGTGGACTATAATAAAAAAATTTCTTTCACCACATGTTTAAAATGTACATGTTCCCCATGTGGAAAAGAGATTAAAGTAATTTGAAGAACTTGCTTCAGTTCAGCTCCCTGAACAATTTTATCCCTCCACCTTGCTTATAATAAATCTCTGGCCCTAGCAAACACAGTGATAACTGAAATAGAAAGCAATCTCATTGCTATTTTCTCTACATCTTCACATTATTAGCTATCTTCCCACAATTTCAAGTATTATTCAAGATCACCAAGTATTAGAGACATCCAAGGCAGACTAAAGTAGTAAAGGAGAGAAAATTTTATCAGGTTCTTTGTAGGTTAGATAAAAAGAGTAACTTACTTTCTCCTTTCCATTTTTTTCAACCCACATTTGGATGACAAACCCCATGTGGTGACTACAGTGGAAATGGATCATCTAATGATATCTTACCACCATACTGCTTACAACTCTCACTTAAGACTAAAAAAGCAATAAAAGTGTATTGTCACAATAAGGGAAAGAAGGTGAGGAATGACTCTCAAAAGATAAATAAAATGAATTATAGGATTAAATATCTTCTCATATTTGTTATAGGGATTTCACTTGCAATTATAGTGCATCATATTTGCACCAATGGATTTATGTTCAAGAGCAGAATACCACATCAGACTTTATATCTCTCATTGGGAGTAACTTACAGAATAGCAAGAAATATTTAAGTTTTAGATGCATAAGCCATTTGAAAAGTGTGGAGCCTTTGCCTATTTTCAATGATAGTAGATGTTGGATGATAATAGATACATGTCTCCACAACTATTGCTAGATAAAATATCCATTTTTAAATTTATGCTTTATAACAAAGGGGTACTTTCTCTCAACATGTGATTTGCCATACTCTATATATACTGGGATATCTAAACATCATAATGATGGATGAAAGTAGTAAGATCATTGCTTAAAATATTCATTTACAGTGAAGACTCACAAATTTGAAAATTTGTGTACACCAAGACTTTAAACTGAAAAGGACTGAGGAGATCAACCAATCTAGTAGGTGATATTGCTTCTCTAAGGAGTGTGTGGAAAACTGAAGAGACAAAGTCTTTGGCATATAACTGGCATTTAACATGTGGAAATGAGGATGTTCACCTATAATGAGAGGGACTGTCCCACACAAAATAAAATTATCCTCCCTGTGGTAAGGAGAATAATGCCTCCTGCCAAAGATGTCCATGTCCTAATCCCTAGAACCTGTAAAATACATCAATTTACATGGCAAAAGAAGCTATATAGATGTGATTAAGTTAAAGACCTTGAGATGGAGAAATTGTCCTAGATTAACTGGATGGGCCCAATCTAATTGCACAGTGTAGAATCATTCCCAGATGTGGTCACAGAAAGATATGACCACAAAAAAAAAAAATAGTCAGAAAAATGAAACATTGGTGGTTTTAAAGATGGGAGAATTCTGGATACAAACCAAAGAATCTAGGCAGCTTCTAGAAACTGGAAAAAAGAAGGAAAGAGATTTCTGCCTTAGAGTGTCCAAAAAGGAATGCACTATCTCTATCTTCCACGGTGGTTATTACACAGACATCATTAAAAAGATAATTGGGAACAAGAGTTAGCCATACTTGCTATATGTATAAAATAATGAATAAAATCATGAAGAACTGTTTTCCAACAACAGGCAATAGGATTTTACTTACGTAGGAAAGGAGTACAGTTTGGTTCTAAATGTGGCTGAAATTCAGATTGTTTGATCATTTCTGACAAGGTAGTCTGGAAGGTGTACCCTATTGTGTTCACCTAAGGAAGTAAGGACTCTCCAGGTTAAAAAGAAAAAATCCATCATAAAAGAAAAAGGATGTATGATTCTGAGCACAGTAAGGTGCCATGCAGAAGTGTCACTGGTCTACTTCCCAGAAACTCATGAGCTCGAACAAAACCTCTGGATTTGAGCATTAGTCTTTGAGGCAGTTCTGCTTTTACTCCCCTTTAACAAAGTGGTCTATGAAAACATGAGGAGACTTTCTTTTTGCAACCTCACCATAGACTATGGCTTACCTTTGATACTTAAAATAACTTAGTAACAGTACCCAGAAGAATAAGTAGTCAAAATCCTTCTTGATGTCTAGTAATATTTGTTTCGTGAATCTGGGTGCTCTAATATTGGGTGCATATATATTTAGGATCATTATATCCTCTTGCTCAATCGATCCCTTTATGATTATAGACTGACCTTCTTTGTCTTATTTAACTGTTTTTGATTTAATGACTCTTTTATCTGATGCAAGTATAGCTACCCTTGCTTGCTTTTGGTTTCTGCTTACATGGTATATCTTTTTCCACTCCTTTTCTTTCAGTCTATATGTAGCTTTATGAGTAAGGTAAATTTCTTTTAAGCAGCATAGTATTGGGTCTTTATAAAATCCATTCTGCCAATATATATTTTTTACATGAAGTATTTAATCTATTTACTTTCAAGATTAATATTGATATGTGAGGCTTGGTTCTTGTCATATTTTTAGTTGACTTCTTTCTTTTTTTTTTTTTTTTTTTGAGACAGAGTCTCTCTCTCTTGCCTGGGCTAGAGTGCTGTGGCATCAGCCTAGCTCACAGCAACCTCAAACTCCTGGGCTCAAGCGATCCTCCTGCCTCAGCCTCCCAGGTAGCTGGGACTACAGGCATGT
>CAUYRB010083100.1:0-29447 GCA_963574695.1 Propithecus perrieri | reverse complement strand
ATGGAGTACTATTCAGCTTTAAGAAACAATGGTGATATAGCACCTCTTGTATACTCCTGGATAGAGCTGGAACGCATTCTACTAAGTGAGGTATCCCAAGAATGGAAAGACAAGCACCACATGTTCTCACCATCAAACTGGTATTAACTGATCAACAGATAAATGCACATATAAGAATAACATCTATTGGATGTTGGGCAGGGGGGAGGGGGGAGAAGGGAGGAGGGGACGGGTATTTGCATACACAAAGAGTGCAATGCGTACCACCCGAAGAATGGACATATGTGAAACTCGGACTTAGGGGGGGAGGGGGCGGCAAGGGCAACATACATAACCTAAACATCTGTACCCCTATAATATGCTGAAAAAAAAAAAGAATTATTGTCCTAATTGGGCACAAAATGTTTGGTAATTGATTTCAGTTCACAAACAGATAAACAAACAAAAATATCGGAAAGTATTAATAGATTTTTTTGTTGTACTTCACCTATGTCCATCATTCACCTGACAGAAATCTCTAAATTATCAGGCTAAAACCCAAATTATGAATAATACCATGATTAGGAAATAACTTATTGGCCACGAGTGAACTAGCAGCAAAAATAAAACAGAAATTCAGTAGGGGTGGAGAAGCAAAGAAAAAAAAAGTCAGCAAAATGAAAATTCTGTGCTGCTTGTGTTTTCCTCTGGAAGTAAAGCAAGAAAAGATGTTCCTCTGCTTAAGCAGTCCATGATGTAAATTATTTGACTTTATCAGCTATGTCCACTGGGATGTCAACAGGACATCAAAAACTGCAAAATAAAATGAACATGCAACAAGAGTTTTACTTAAATAATTTCTTAATGAGAGAACAGGTAAGATGTTAAAACCAGATTGAATTGCATTTTAAGTGCCAGTTATTTATAGGTAATTTAATAAATATGTATTAAGATATGAATGCTAGCTTGCTATAAAACTGATTTATCTCCAACAGGGCAATAAAAAATAATCTTTTGAATTTTTTTTTTCAATGACAGGAAATATTTGCATTTTTTCCAGTTAAACACATACAAGTTAAGCTATGATACTATAGACTTATAAAATGGCTCACCCAATGGCAAAGTTGCAAATACAGTACTGCACTATAAGAACAACCAACAATCTTGTTGGATTGTTTGCAAGTTTTGAATCATTTTTCAATAATCTTTTCATTAAATTATTGGCTATTGGAAGCATCCAAGTTTTTTGTCCATTATTTTTCCATTGCATGCTCTATCTTTTTAATATTGATTTTCTGCACTTTTTTTTATTTTGCAGACTAAGGGCCTCTGAATTTAATATTGATTTTTAGAATGAATTTTTGTATACATACACGTGTAAATATATTCATATATATGCATTTTTGTCTTTTTTCTTTCTTCTTTTGATCAGTGCTACAATGCTTTGTGTAACTGTAATAGTCTCAGGCTTAATTTTTTTTATTATGTATAGAATACAAATATGGTACTAGGCTCTCTGATTTATAGAAAACTAAATAAGAAACAAAAAGAATATTTCTTATGCTAGCTAACCAAAGAAAGCCGTGTTAAGACAAAAGTTCAGACTTGTTTTAATATTCTACCAGTGTCTTGAGTAACTTTATTCCCTGAATTTTTATACAGTCAATTATATAAGAGTAAAAACTATACATTTTATATACTATTATAATTTTAAATTTAATTCACATCAAGAACCAGCGGGGGGGGATTCTCAAGATATGATTTTAGGTCAGAGCTTTGTATAAGTCTAACTCTTAAAATTCATTTTTATCTTATGGATTGTGGAAATATATTTAATGTCCTTTTATCATAGCAATACCCCTTAAAACATGTAGGGGGAGATTACAAAAATGCACTAAAATGCATCGTTTTAAGAAGGATTGAAATAATTAGACAAAGGAAAAGTATGCAAGTGCTGTGTTAAGTATTTATTTAGTATTAAGTATTAAGTATTACTAATGATGCCAAAAGAGTACTTGCTATTGTTATAGAAAAAGCTGGGGTCTAGATAATCACGGTAATACGAAAATTATTGAATTAGTAAATACATATGGAAAAGTCAAACAAAAATCGTCAGAATATGGGACATGATAGAGTAGATTTATTTGGTCTGTTCTTACTAGCCATGCTTCTTCTAAGAGAGCTCAGAAGAACAACGGTGTTCTGAATTAAAAGAGAATTGTGCTGTTTACAAAGCAATTTCATAATAATTTCCCATTTATTTTTACCTTTATCATCATCAGCTATTTTTCACCCTGTGAGAATTTGTATATAAAGACTCAATAAAAAAATTTTGATGGCTCAGATGTAAAGACTTTGCTAGACAAAACAAAAACTTTTTTTAGTATTAATGCCTTAAACCACTTACCATATTTTGAATCTACTTTTGGTATGGGACATGAGAAATGGTCTGGAAAATATCTCAATGACAGAGCTGTGTTTTCTACTCTCAGAATAATAGGGCAGAAGTAAACTGCAAACATAATATTTAGGAATTTTCAAAGTCATTTGGAATTTATAAATTAAACTCTTCAATATTCTTAAATAAAACTCATTGAAAGCATGACTTACAAAGGTCAAGTCAGATGGATACTGGAGCCGACAGCCCCAATCCTTCCATCTCTGATAGAGTTAAGGTGATGTTCATTTCACCACATCTCCCTAACAGAATAGGCAAATGATCTCTGTTGAAATACAATATTATTTGGGAGCTCTATATTCCATTTTATAAACAATGACCTAAATAATAAAAGTTGTATAATAATAAGTGTGAAGGGACAAGAAAATATAAGTGATAATCAAGAGGATGAGGGAAAATGACTCATTGATGATTTCTGCAGTTAACAGAAATTGACTTTAAATAAAATGGTGTTTTAGAAAAATTTAGTCAAATCAGTTACTGGATATAATATTTTGGAAATAATTTGAATCAACAATAAAAATAAAAGTTTTACTTTAAAACCAGAAAAAAAGCATCTGAAATTAAGAGCAAAATGTATTATTACGCATAGAACAACACAAGATTAGTGACCAGAATTTAAGAATTTTCAAAGTATTTATTTACATTTAAAAACAACATAGAAAGTAATTTAAAAAAATAAAAGTATATGAGACCAGTAAAGAATAGTCACACGTTTTTAACAAATATTTAATATGTTACAAAGTTTTTACACAAATATTTAATAATCTTTTAAAAGGCACAGATCTAAGGTAGAAGTGCACAGACCATTTGGGAAGTTATTCTAGTATCCCAGGTTAACTATGATGGAAGCTTGGACTAGGTAGTAGCAGTGTGGTGTGAAATAATCACACAGATCTTCCTTTTAATATTCACTCAAAACATATTTAATTTGTATGTACAATTTGAAAAGACAGTAAACTAAGGAACAGGAAAAATAGCCACTGCTATTGGGGAACACATGTTAAAACTATGACGACATAGTTTATAATTGTAACTAATAGTAAACAACTATAATTCAAATTATAGTGCTTATGGTTATGTGTTTTCATTATCAGAAAACTTGAATATAAAAATTTAAAAACACACTCCAGCTTATATTGAATTAGCCATAGAGGATCAATTAACAGTAGTGATTTGCAGTGGTTAAATAGGCTACTCATGTGTGTGGTGCTGACTAGGGGTGAGGGAAGAGACATGTTTCATATTGGGACTTTTACTTGTCTAATTCAGTCGAAACCCTATATGGTGAATCTCTTTATTTAAAGAGTCATAAGAACAGAAAAAGATCATGTTCATTCTCTGTGAAGTCATGCCAAAGTTGGGGGATAGAAATACATCTGGCAAATGTTATGTTAAATTCACCATCTGGGACCCAGACTCCCTCAAAATAAAAAAAAAAAAGTTTTAAAATGATGAACATAAACTGAACATATTTTTTTAGAACAAATATACTTGTATTTCTTGTTTTGAGCTATCCCATTAATAGCAAATTTCTAAAGCAAGGACTTAGATCATATTAAAGACTTCTAAGCATTTTCACTTAACATTTTCATGCATGATCCTCACAGAAAGCCCATGAGGTAGAAAGGAACTTCTATCACCATTTTGTAGCTGAAGAAACTGTGCGTCTGAGAGTTTCCATGACAGGCTTACAGACCTACAATCAATAATAAAGGGGGAAGGACTTGAACCTGTGCTCCTCTCAACCTATCAATCTCTTCTACTTTCTATAATAGTTCAGTTTTATGAGTTTTTGCTGATAACATTTGAAATAGAGATTTAGAGCAATTCATATCGGTATCCTACTGCTAGTCTGTCAGAATTCAACTAAAACCTACCTTTATTGCTACTTATGTAATATCATTTTACTGTGGTGCCTTTCCCCCTTATGCGTATGGACTATTTTCTTCTAGGAATTGAAGCACTTTGCAGACATTATCCAATTAAATCTCACAAATTTCCATTTGAGGTAGATATGGAGAAACTGTTAATCTATTTTCCCTTCAATACTTATATCTCTGTTAAAAGCCGTTGAGGGCTTAGCAAACTGATAGCTCATAGTTAGTCTTCTTAGATTTAAAGGGGACAAAAGCTCATACTACTAAGGCAGCATCCATTAAATTTATATAATAGCAATAGAAAGGGAGAAGCTTAGAAATGACATAATAATAAAAAAAAAAGGTTTGACTTATATTGTGAGAGCTAATATGTGGAGAGAAATTCACCATTACTGTTGGATATGAAAGAAGGTTTTTACTCTTTGCATCATATGTTCTTTATAATTTTAATACAGATATGCAAACAGAAAAACTTTCACCAAATTTCTCGTACTTTAATGGGAATTATGGAACCTTCAGAAACTTTAAAAACTGTAAAATGATTTTTTCTAACAGTTTTTTTCAAAAGTTTACTTGAAAATATTTCATTTTTTCATATCTATTTTTAGAATATTATTTTAAAAACATAACTCATTATTTAACAGCAAACATTCTTAAATATGCCGCTTTGCACTTAATATCTTGACTGCACCTTACATTTTTGGTTCACTTGTTGTTTTTTGTCCTAACACAGATACTCTTCTCAGAAATTTACACTGGAACCAGTCCATTACCTTTTATACACTTCCTTTTTCTAATACATCCTGTATTCCTTTTCACCTATTGAAGTAAAAGCTCTTCAAAGTGGTTTTATGTTTTAGAACTGAATATATTTGTCAATAAATGGTAACATTTCAAGATATTAACTATACACGGTACTGTTTAATCATGAACATATAGTGGATTATTTTGCCGCATCGAACTCATTTGTAAGAATATATTATTTATTTATTTTTCATTTTGACAATCTATAATATACTTAGAATGTTACCTCTGCTTCAACTAAGGTTATTTTTCTATTTTACTTCTGATATACAAATAAAGTAATCATTTATCTTAATATTAAATTTTATTTCTGACTTCGGCCATGACTGTTCTATCATTTTTCTTGTATATTTGTTATTAAACAGCTTCTTATTGTCTTATACTTGACATAAATCCAAGTACATTCATTAAAAGTAAATATATAGAATTATCAAGACATGATGAGAATAGATAGTCTTCAAACTGTGTAATTGGATGAGATTTTCATAAAAAGTCTTTCTACAAAGATGTGCACAAGATGGGGTAGGAATAGCAGAGTAACCCAGAACTCATAAATTCAAGGTTCCAGTGCCACTCCTACTCCTGAAAGGACAAGGAAGAAAGCCATTATTAAAACCTAGAAAGGACAGTTATATGGAGAGGACTGTGGCCATCTGTATAGTAAGATGCAACACACCTATGATGAATTAGCAGGGATGAACACATTAGAATAAATGTCTGACTTTTTTTCCTCTCACCTCTGACCCTTGCTGGTGCCTTGTGTTGACAAATTCCAGTGCAAATCACAAGGCAGAAAATCTCATTGATATATCAATGTGAGTCATTTCTCTAGGACATATAGTGTGATGTAGAAGTGTAGAATGTGGATATGGGGGTAGGGGCAAACAGGGGGCAAACAAGAAATATATAACACAAGAGATCTTAACATCTCTTCGTTGTGTCTTCTACTGCTTTCATACCTGAAATATCACATATGAAATGCATACTATCTTATAATAATTTAATTTGTTTTTATTATTCTTTATATTTATGTTATGGCTTTCAGTGATTTAAAAAATGTGCAGATAATTAAGTTATATAATCTGTGAAGTGCCTTTCAGGATATAAAGGAGGTGCCAGAAATTCTGTAGGTGAGATAGGATTGAGAACCACCATGTTGAAATGTATTACAATAATAAAGCTACTTTGTATAAATAATTTCAGCACCTCAAGCTGAAACATTTCTCCTCAGGCTTTCACAGTTCAGGGTAATCTAGGCCAAAACTGAGATTTTACTGTAGTCACATCATCTGCCCATCACCCAGCATGTACATCAATGTCTTTCTGAATCCTAACTCAATGCAACTTTCTCTCCATCCTCTAGGTTTGATTTTGTTTTGCTTTGCTTTATTTTTCAGAGTATTTCCACTAGAATTCAGAGTGATTCTCCTGCGTCTCTTAGAATACTAATCCTTTACTTTTCTGAATCATTTTTTGCAGCAATATTATTTTCTTCTCCCTGTTCCTATCCCTGCCAGCCATGATTTCTAGCCTACAGTAAATGACATTTCAGTCAACTGAGATGCCATAATTGATTTCCTATTTATTTTTAATTCTCACAAATGTAATTGAGGCACAGTCCATTGCATATTTGTTATTTGTTTTTATCTCTTTTCTCCATCTCTGCCTTTACATGTTCCCTTTCATATCACTGGAGTCTAGAAGACTGAAATGATTACTTTATTTGTATATCAGAAGTAAAATAGAAAAATAACCTTAGTTGAAGCAGAGGTAACATTCTAAGTATATTATAGATTGTCAAAATGAAAAATAAATAAATAATATATTCTTACAAATGAGTTTGATCTTATTTATTAGCAGCAAAATAATCCGCTATGTGTTCATGATTAAGCAGTACAGTATATAGTTAATATCTTGAAATGTTACCATTTATTGACATTACATTCCCTTGCCAACTAATGGAAGGCACTGAGGGAAGATTGCAAAGTGGGAGGAAAAGAGATAACATTTTGTTTTTTCTTTTCCCGGTTCTGTTAATGTGTCCAGTAGCAGTAACAGCAGCTTCTTGCAAAAGAAATGTGGTGTCAGTAAGAGTAGCTGAATGAAATCCCAGTAGCCTCAGTCAGAAGTACAGCACACATGGGCCTGGGTCAGGCAGCTGTAGCAGCAACAGTGAGTACTCCATTAGTATCAATAGCAGTGTCCGTAGACTCTGACTTCTGCGGTAACAATAGCGGAAAAGCTTTGGGCAATTTGAGGTTGCCAGGCCTGGGTTACATAGTGGGACTGTGAACTTGTGGCTCTTGCAAAGCTTCAGCAATGGTATTTCAAACAGCTACAGCACTTCACATGCTCCAGAAGTCTCAGGGGCATAGAAATCTTTGGCTCAGGGTGGCATTCCCGATTATTTTTCCTGCCCTGAGGTAGGATAGTGTTTCCTACAGTTTTGTATCTTTGGTAACCTCATTTTTTTCTACTTAAAGCCCCGTCAACACTTTGATAATTAATTTTATACATTAAAATCCTTCTCAAATGCTTAGAATAGTATCTGTTTTCACGACTATGTATTGGCAAATACGTCTTTCTTTAATCCTCCGTTTATTTGACTATTTAAACTGTATTTAAAAATTGATTGACATTACATAATATACCCTTATATAATCCTAATATAATTTGTTTTCTATATCATCATCTTCTCTAAAGGACTTGAATCAATTATCTTCTCTTTGGTAACATTTGACTGAAACACCTTTTTATTTTATCTCATTTGTGAATTCAATCATTATACTACTTATACTGACCTCTCTCAAATAAAGCAAAATGTTTTCGAATGTCATATGTATTTTACAGCACCCTTAAAATTAGGAATTGCTTTGATCTCAAACTTTCTGAGAATAAAATTATATCGAAATTATTAGGTCACAGTCAGAGATCATTTACCTATAATATGAAAACATTATTAAACATTAAAAGTATTGCTAAAAAGTAAAATTGGTTTCTCTTCTCCAATAAATATTAATATTTACACATGGAAAATTGCAAAATCTCTCTCTTCTTTATCCACTGTACTTGTAGTATTCTTCTAATTTGGTATTCTCTGAAATGACATCTTAAATATTCATATACCCTCTACTGAGTATGGTCTCAAATGTATTTAAGAAGATCATGGGTAAAGAATATTTGTAGAATTAGCATCTGTAGAAAAATAATTAGTGTGAATTCTCTCACTCTAATTTTTATTACAGGTATTTTTAAAGTAAGTCTTTCACTCCTCCAGTTGTCACACATGTTATAGTTTCCTAAATGAGCTTTATAGGATTTTATTATTCATAGAAAATTTCCACACTGTGTTTGAACTCATGTAAGTCTAAAATATCAAGCCAGAGAAAATCTTCTTTTGTAAATTGGATACCCTCATAAAAATTTCATTAAATTTAGAAAATGAAACTCACAAAGATTTTGCAAACGCTGGGTTTATATTCAAGCCCTTGTCCATAATTCACCTCTTTCTTTCCTTTTCCATCATTTGTTCTATGGATCCCATTCAATTTCGTAATTCCTCTCAAAAACGATCTTAAGCTCCATCTTATCTTACTGCTCTCAGATTTCAAGCCCTTTCAGAGATAAAATAAATTGCTCCTCCTAGAAATGCCTGGTATTCTACATCTCAGCCATTTTTATACTGCATTCTGACTGTTGGTCCATTGTATTATTACAAATGATACAACTTTACTATAGTAATAACTGTTAGCTTACAGCAGAATGCACAGCCATCACCATCTAGAAAACATTCTGTGATACAATGTATGCAAATAGAAAATCTAAAAGAATATTTTATTGTTTTTGTTCCATGTACAATAATGCCACTTTTCCCTGTTTTTTATACACAAATGTGAATTTTTTCTGTGTGTATTCTTTTATAGTGAGGATTATTCTTTTATAGAGAGGATTATTTTAGTATAGCACTCCTTTGATAGAACAGTTTATCTGAGATACACAAATATTTTATGCAAACAGGCCAGTACTATTATTTACCCATAGAACTGTGTTTTTCCCCAACATCCTGAAATTTTTACATTAACACTTTAACTAAAGAATTTAATAGCCTCTAGGTATTTACACAAAGTTAGGGAAAGATGATTTCACTTTTTGGTGTATATTTTCAATTTTTTCACTTGATCATATGTCTACAGAATGTAGAAAACAATAACCTCGATTTATCTGCCACAGAATAAATGCCTCAAAGTTACCTGTAAGTCAGTAGTATCACCAAACATTTGGGTTTTCCAGTTAAACTGATCTTCCAAAGAGTTAACATAAACAAAAAGACAAACAAAAGCAACATGGCTCATAAAGTTTATTCAGAAAATATTTTATCATAAGTTAGTATAAGAAGAATATAAAAGAAAACATGTTACATCAAGTATATAAAGTTAAAAATCAAGATTTTCAAACAACACTTGACTGGGAAGTTCTAAGAATGTATTAAAATATTATGCAAAAATGTGTATTTCAGCAATATAAGGGGTTTAATATAAAGTTAAAAATAAGTTTCTGGCTATTCTTCATGACTAAATTTTTTCTATTTTATTAGTGCTGATCATTTTTCTTATATTTCCAGTGTTTACAAGATACAGATTTCCTGGTGCAATAGCTTCAAGTAGAATTCATTTTTTTGTGAATTTTTCAAGTTTTAAAACATTAAAAACAGCTTTAATATACTAAATTACAAATATATTATCTGAAGGATTCTGATTTACCTTTTTCTCTCTCCTTAAATATCCAGAGATTTTGTTACTATACCAAATTTCCTCATTTTCTGAGATCTAAAGACATGCACTTATTTTCTACATTCAAAAAAAGTATACAGGTTACTTTTACCTTAAAAATATTTGGAAAAACAAACACCACTCTGTAATAATTGGGGGCTAATCTACAAGCATACATGGGCACAAAGAGATGTCAAAATTATTGAAAATCAAGAAGGGGAAGGAGAGGTAGTATAAAAACCTACCTACTGGATACCATGAACACTATTTGGGTGATGGGCACACTAAAAACCCTGACTTAAGCATTATAAAAGAAGGTATCCATGTAACAAAAACATTTATACCCCCTTTATATTTTGAAATATAAAAAAAACTGAAGTAGCAAAAAAAAATTGACCTTGTAGTTTTTGAAACAAATATTTTATTTTAAAGTATCACTGCAGTGTAGTGGTTAGACTATCAAGTTTAAATCTAGGCTATTCTTGTTGCTGCTGTGATTGCTTTGGGGGTCTTCTTCATAAATTCTTTGCTTAGGCCAATGTCTGAAACAGTCTTCCCTACGTTTTCTCACAGGATTCTTAAAGTTTCATGCCTTGGGTTTAAGTCTGTTATCCATTGTGAATTGATTTTTTGTAAGAGGTGACAGGTGGGGATCATTTCAGTCTTCTGCATGTAGTTATCCAGTTTTCCCAGCATCATTTATTGAAAAGAGATTCTTTTCACCAGTGTATATTTTTGTCTGCTTTGTCAAAGATTAGATGACAATATGCGGATGGTTTATTTCTGGGTTCTGAGTCCTGTTCCAAGGGTCTATATCTCTGTTTTTGTGTCAGTACCATACTGTTTTGGTTACTATAGTATTGTAGTAAAGCTTGAAGTCTGGTAGACTGATACCTCCCAGTTTGTTCCTTTTGCTTTAGCTTGCTTTAGGCTGGGCGCGGTGGCTCACACCTGTAATCCTAGCACTCTGGGAGGCTGAGGCGGGCGGATTGTTTGAGCTCAGGAGTTCAAGACCAGCCTGAGCAAGAGCAAGACCCCATCTCTACTAAAAAAAAATAGAAAGAAATTATCTGGGAAACTAAAAATATATAGAAAAAATTAGCTGGGCATGGTGGCACATGCCTGTAGTCCCAGCTACTTGGGAGGCTGAGGCAGTAGGATCGCCTGAGCCCAGGAGTTTAACATTGCTGTGAGCTAGGCTGACGCCATGGCACTCACTCTAGCCCGGGCAACAGAGTGAGACTCTGTCTCAAAAAAAAAAAATTATTCAACTCCTCTGTTCTCCACTTTCTCATATGCAAAGGGGGGGGAAACTGTGCCTACCTCATGAGGTTGTCGTACAGACCGAACAAGCTGGTAAATGTAAAGCACTGAAAATAGTGCTCGGCATGTAGTAAGTCATCGAAAAGTGACTAAAACTGTGATGATAATGACAATCGCAATAATGATGATCTCGGGGAAACTGTATTTTAGTTATAGATTCTCATTCTAGGACACAGCTCATAATATGGATGTCTGTTGGACAAACCTGGATTGTGTTTATAACATGCATGTCCCATCCCTCATTCCAGAGCAAGGAGTTCCACTGTATTCCACATGCACATCTGCATATGAGATGATTCTGTACCACAGATGTTCTGGGCCATCAGCAAAAAAGTAGGAGGTGGCAGAATATAGTGCTTATGACTCAGATTGGCATGAGCTCAAATCCCAGCTAGATCACTTATTATCTGTGCAGCGTGGACAAATTAGTCAACCTTGCTTTGTTTGCTCTTCTACAAAGTAGAGATAAAAGTAGTGCTTTTCATAGTGCTGCTGTGAATATGAAATAAAATGCCACATTTGACTTTTAGTTTGGTGCAGAGGAACTGTTCCATAGAATATAGCTGTCGTAATCTACCCGTTTTGTTAAGATGCAGAGGGAGAACATCGACCTGTTTCTGTGGGTCCGTCATGGGACTTTGATTCAAAGAACCATAGACTCTCTGCATTGGAAGAGAACTCCAGGATCACTGACTCCAAGCTCTTTTCTTTCCAGATGAGAGAACTGAGACCCAGAGAAAGAAAATCATTTGCCCAAGTTTAACCAGCTGGGTAGAGGTAGAAGTGGGATTAGAACGCATTCTTCTGATTTCCTGGTCTGGAGCTCTTTTACCAATGCCGCACTGACTCCCTGCTGGAATACGGGCCTCCTGGTTCTCAGAGTGTTTTCTTTACCTTGTCCACTGCAGAGGCTTCCAGATCCCTGAGTCATTATCACTCAGCATTCATTGCTCAACTGATGGCTTCCACGGCTGGCAGAATACTTTGGAAACGTATTCTATGCTGTCTTCCAGGGATTCTCCCTTGGAATTGAGCCCTGACTGCCCCTGGGGGTAGCCTGCTCACTAACATTCCATGTTGGTGTCCTCTTCTCTGTCTCACTTCCTCATCACCTTCTCACTGCTTCGTGGGATCATCTTCCAAATATACCACTTGCATTCAATTGCTTGCCTCATGGTCCACTTCTGGTGGAACCTGAGATACCCATAAATAGCATGAATGTTTTGAAGGAAGAAAAAAAATGGAGAACTAGAATAATAGGAAAAAGTTAGTACAAAATAAAACACCTTGCTAGGAGAGTATATAGATGCAATCTGTGCATCACAAAGAGTTGAATTAGAAAGTACAAACCAGTTATTGGGAGCTACCCAGATTAGGTAACCTCAAGTCCAGATATCTTCCCATGTCTGGGCCAGACATTCAGTCAACGGCAAAGTCACCGTAGCCCTCCTGTGGACAGCCCTGCGATACAACACAACAGAGCACCTCTCTCTATCGACAAGTACCCACAACTCTGCCATCCATAAAATATCCTCTCTGTTTCCCTTCTCCCTTAAAAATCTCCCTCCCCCAACCCCCTGTGTATTCTTCAAACAGAAATGTCTAACACCAGGAATCTCAGGTTCCCATTTCCTTGCCCCAGTGGCAAGGGACTCTATCAGACTGGTTCTGAGCTCAAGTTTTAGAGCCAGGCAAGCGGTTTCAACTCCAGGCTTCAGTGCTACTCCTAAATAGGACAGGCTATTTTGTCTCTATGAGTGTCAGTTTCCTCACCTGTAAAATGCAGTAGTAATGCTTCCCTAATAATGTTGTGATGATTAAGCAAAACAACATCTGTAGTATACCTACTGGCCTATGGGAAGAGCATAACAAGCAGCAGCAGTAATAGTACCTGTGGCTGTGCTGTTGTTATTGTTGTTGTTGTTACATAAAGGCCCCCCCTTGTTCCCATTATCATGGCCTCCTGCAACTCTCTCTTGGGTGGCCGGCTGTCTTCAGCTAAGGATTATAGAAGCAAATCTTCCTGTCTTTTCATCATGAAAGATTCATCTGGAGTCTTTGACTCACTGAGAGGGAAGGGAAATACAGAATTCTCCAAGAATGCAGATAGGACACTGACTAACCTTAAGAGAAGAAGACTTGGGAACTGGACCACGGGCCATGGAAAAATGCAGGAAAAAAGCTATTGTGATGACTTTGAAAGCTTCCTGCAAAAACGATGCATCTCTCCCTGCTTCTAGTTTAAATTTCACTGTAGTGTGCTAAAGATCTTGAAGAACTGATGTCATTTCTCCTCAGATGTCTTTGTAATCAGGGCAAGTCAAACACACCAAGGAAATTCAACAGGGAGATGAAGAGCATGATATCTGTCTCACAATATGGCCGCATGGAGCCCAAATTCCTCTATTTTGCATTGAGAGACAGAAGTATTATTTGTAATCCTACATAAGCCCATCTAACAAAACAAGCATGGCATAGTGAAAAAAAACTAACAAGAGGACAGCTTCTGTCCGAGGGGGGCTAACTGCTGTAACCAATAGACCCCCAATATTGGAAGTTTATTTTTTGCTTCGTACGACAGTTCTGGGCAGGTAAACATGGTGGCAGGGGGTCCTTCCCATGCAGTCATTCTGAGAGCCAGGATGGTAGAGCCTCTTACCATCTTCAACACACGAATTCCATGGTTGTGTGGGAATTGTCTCCATCTGATCCCGCTGGAAAGAAAACAGCCCAGAGGAATGTAGGTGGGGGAGCTTCATAGGCCAGTGCTGATGTGATGCTTACGGCTTCTGCCGACAGCCCAGTGACTAGAATGCTATCTCATGGTGTCTCAGAACTGAAGAGGAAAACAAGATATAAATATTGGTGTGCAGTCAACAGTCTCTTCCACAGAAGCCCAGATTTTGATTCAAGAGCTGTGACTTCTACATCTAGCTACTAACTAGCTGTGAAAAAGTAACTCAACATCTCTGAGCCAAAACAAGAGGCTTGCACTGCTTTTACAACATAGATGGAGAGTGTGAGAAAGTCTTCTGGATGAATTTATCAAACTCCACGGCGAGATTCCAGGATGGCTCCATAGGCGCGTGTTGCTGGTTGGGAATTGCTGGAATTGGGCTCCTGGCACGGGCCACAGCGCATGGCATCACAGGTGGCTGAAAGGGAAATAATGTCTGACAAGAGCAGATTTCAAAGGTTGCTTCCAGCTCTAATTTTCAACAATGAAAATTCATGCATATGAAACAGTGCAGCAGTTCTTTCCCCTAAGAAGATACCAGTTTCCGTTGAGAAGAGTAGAAGCTGCAGTCTGTGTTTGCCCAGCTTGTTCTTCTCTCTGACTTCTAGTCACAGAACGCAAAGATCTGAAGCCAACACTAAACGCAAGCAGAGCCCAGGTAAGGAGAGAAGGAGATAGACCCCTGCTGACATTATTTGAGATCCCGGATTGCAATGTTCCGGAAGCCAGCAAAGGTCCAAATTGCCCAGGATCATGAGCCAGTAGATTTTTCTTTAACTTTTACTATCTTAAGATGGATTTCTGTCATTAGCAAACAAGAGTACTAACTGATACATGTTTCCTGATTGTAAGCAAATTTGGACTAACCAAAGCACAACCTGAACATGACATAAATATATGGGAAGGGTCTTAGAATAATACACAGAGGCAAAGGAAAAAAAAGAACAAGCAGAAAAGCTTGGGGCACAGAAGCAGCAGGTACTCACTCACCTTCCTTCTGGGATGTTGTCAAGGTATGACTTGGCTGTGGCCACCTTCCATCTGTAGAACCACCATTTGACCTTTCAAATTTTTTGGAGAAGAAATTCTGATTGGCCCTATTTGGGTAAGTCATCTCTACCCTGAGACAAGGTTTCTCAACCTCAGGGATACTGACGTTTGCTCAGTATAATTCCTTTTTTGTGCAGAGTGCATGGTGTGATATTTAGCAGCATCTCTGGCCTCTCTCTACCCATTAAATGCCAGTAGCATCTACTCCAGGTATTGCCACACATCCCCTGGCATACGGGAAGCAAAATTATCCCTGGTTGAGAACTGTTGCCTTAGACTAAATGGCCGGGAGCAGGTAACACCAACACAGCCACTGAAGATTTGGCGTGAACTGAGCAGCCATCCCAGTTCGTGTCCCTTGAACTTCAAACTCTTTCCCCCAGATGGCTTTGGACATCTCCATCTAAGTATCATGAGACGGAAAACAAATGCAGCACTGCCTCTTAAACCTTTCCTTCTTTTGTTTTTGCTGTCTTGATGAATAGTAAAACCATCTACCCGTCCTCCCCAATCTAGAAGCCTGAGTATTACCTGAGCTTCTTCATCTCTCCCACCCGACTTCTTCATCAACAAGTTCTGTCTAGTGTGTCTCAAGATCCTCTCTTCATTCCCTCCTAATGTCCACAGTCCAAGATCTGGCCCATGACATTTTTTGATGGACTTTGACAATAGCCCAGCGACTGGGCTCTGTGCCACTGCTCCCCTTCGCTGTCCATTTTCCAGTCGACACAATGATCTCCCCAAAGTTGAGTCTCATCAGGCACTTTTCTGCTTAAAACGTTGTGTGCACCTGTTTCTTTTAGTGGGCAATCCCACTTTCTGGACGGATCTATCATGACATTCCCTGCCTTGCTTCAGATTCTTTTCTTCCATTTTCTTTTGCTTTCCTCTCCCTTCTCTCTTCCTTGTGTTTCAGCCACAGCAAAATTTTAAAAACAATCAACGTTTCCAGAGATATGCCATGCTTTTGGCATGCCTTCATACATACTATTGTTCCTCCTGGGAGCATACTTTGAGTCTCCTCCTGATAAACTTCTCATCCTCAAGTCCCTCTGGAACACTGTCCCTGTCACTCTTGGGAAGGCTTACTTGTTCCCTTCTCTGTATTCTCACAATGCTTTGTGCACCCCTCTGCTATAACACTTGGCTTGTAGGGTTGTAGTGACCTGCTTCTCTGTCTTCCCCATGAATTCACTGCTTCTCCAGTTAGCAGTGACATCTGCCCAGCACCTAGCAGGTAAACAGAAAAGTTTTGTTGAATGGGTTTGTCCACTGAAAGTTTAGGCTATTCATGCAGGGCAGCATGAAATTGTTAAGCATGTGGGCTCCATGTGACACTGGACAAGTTACTTTGTCTCCCTAAGTCTTAGTTTCATCTCTCATCATGGGGGGATAGATATACCAACTTTGGCATGGAAGCTCTTCTGCATTATAAAGCACATTAAATGAGAATTAAATAAGGTCATCTCTATTAGGCACTTACCCTAAACCTTTGAACATCCCAAATAAACATTAACTACTATTATTCTCACTATCATCATCATTATTATCCATTTATGCTCTGTCAAAAAGCATTGGAGGCCAGGCGTGGTGGCTCATGCCTGCAATCATAGCACTCTGGGCGGCCAAGGTGGGAGGATTGCTTGAGGTCAGGAGTTCAAGGCCATCCTGAGCAAGAGTGACACCCTATCTTTACAAAAAATAGAAAAATTAGCCGGGTGTGGTGGTGCACATCTATAGTCCTAGTTACTTGGGAGGCTGAGGCAGGAGGATTGTTTGAGCCCAGAGGCTGAGGTTGCAGTGAGCTATGATGACACCACTGCACTCTAGTCCAGGTGACAGAGTGAGACGCTGTCTCAAAAAAAAAAAAAAAAGCATTGGGTTTCTCTGTTGGAAAGCCATTATGACAATAAATTGTAAAACAACAAGAAAAAAAACTACCCAGGTTTGAAGGGATATGTCCTGGTGACATTATCCAATATAAACCATGCAGTTGTGATGCCTTAATAGAGGCTGCATGTCAGCATAAGATCAGACTGTTCTGAGCCACAGGAGCCAGAGTGTCCATCAAACTGAAAGTGAAGACCACCAACCTTGGGCAAATTGCTTCTAGGCCTGTTTCCTCATCTATAAAATGGGCACAAAATGATCATATACACCTCCCAGAGCTGTATGGAATTATAAATGAGATATTTTATTGTCATGTCACTTTGCCAAGCTTGCTTTTCAAAGTCAGTTGTGATTGCTCTTCATCAGATGTCTAGGAGAATGGGCTGGGTTGAGGCAACTCAACCATATGCTGGCCCCGAGTGCTCAGAAGATCAGGCTAGAAACATGGTTCATCACTCAAATAATTTACCACGAACAAAGCCACAAAGTTGATGGGACCCACATTAGTGCACACACTAAAAAGACATCTTAGGTTCTAATGAGTAGCATTGCAAAGGCCCAGGGAGGGGAAGCATATGATCCCACATCACAGGGGTAGGTAGAGAACCCAGCCGTGGGCTGTATCTACATGGAAACCTGGCACTGGGCTGGGTTTCACAGAGAACAAATATTCCACGGTTAAGATTTTCAGTAAAAGTACAAACAGCCCCTAATATGTGTCAATCACTGTATTAGGCACTATACATACTCTATTCTTGCAGGTATATAAATCCCATTTTGGGGGGAAAACTGACGCCCAAAGAGGTCCAGTAGTTGACTGTGGGTCACACGGCATGCATGCAGTTGAATAAGCTTCGAACCAACCCCTTACTCCAAAGCTTGACTCCTTTTCACTCTGTGACCTCCTGCCTCATGTGCAGTATGTACTACTTCCCACTTCCCTGAAACATTCTTTGTCTTAGTCACTTTCTCCTGGGCTTGGCTAATTTAAATTTTGCAGCCAACACAACTGCTGCTAGAATGTGATTCAAAGAGCTTCAGGTCTTCTCTCAAGTTAAAGACCTCAGAGGGATTATGGAGAAGGAACAAGTGTAGTTTGTCTCCTGAGGAAGAAGTAATTCAGACTAAGCCAGGCTGGAATCAGGCTAGTCTGCAGGCTGCTTTGCCATCCAAAGCCAGGGGAGGTCAAGGGTGACGGGAAATTCCAAATGAGAAACTGAAGTGCTCAACTGCACACTGAGAGGGTTGCCAAGAAATTAATTCATTAACGAACAGGCTTCAGAGCAGTGAAAAGCGTACAACTTTTGATAAGGGTGAAAAGGCAAGCCCACAGCACAAGGATGGGGCCTTCATTCAGGGAGGGAATAGCAGCCTCCATTTTGCAAACTTGCGGGTGTCCAGCCGGGGGCTCCTCTGACAGCCAGCCATCTCCTGGCAAGATCAATTCCATGGTAACGATGGCTATTTATTCAACATGAGAAAGGAGCAGTCAATTTGTGGGTGTGCGTGCATGCATGTGTCAGGGCTGAGGAGCAGGAGTGGAATAGAAAAAAATCTATAAAAATGGGCAAAGCCCAAAGTTAAAATGTCCAATGTTAAAATGCAGAAATTCCAAGTTTTTGAAAAATAAATTCGAAGTCATCTTTAAGCCTATGAAAGTCAAGAAGGCAAAATAGATGACTTTTTTTTAAGTTCATCATTTTTGCAAGAACAATGGACGTTCACAATTTTACATTCAAAAAAGGAGCCAGGAACTCATGCTGTCTTTAAATGAGGATAATCATTTCAAAGCTTCCTCTGTGATTGCCAAGCTGGTGCTGAAGGAGACTGGTAATTTTGTCTGGTAGGGGAGCGCTACAGAGAACTCGAGGTTAAGCAAGCAATTAATCCAATATTGACAGTGGGGTTTGCTGATAGATAGACTGACAGCTGTGTGTGCTCGGGCTCCTGGCTGCCTGGCATTTCCACCTCACTTGGAGCCATTTTAGGATTAGGAAGAGAAGTTGGAGAGGTACAAAAAAATAAGTGTTTGTCAGGGGAGGGGCAATGGTAAGAAGATCTGGGTTTTAATGGATCTAGAATTTCTACATAGGAGAGACTGGTAGCAGGGCGTGGGGAGAGTGTGGAAAATTGGAAGGAGAAAAGTAGGAAAATTTTCTTAAAGTTGCATTTGCATAACCAGCCCAAAGCTTTTCCTTGGGTTGTGGGTATATGTGCAGCGGCTTAAAAGGGCTGATAGACAAATGGGGCAGCTTTGCTTTTTACCAGCCTTGAGTGACCCGGGCAAGCTACCTAACTTCCCCAAGCCCCAGAGATCTGTCGACATTTATTGAAAACCTACTATGTGCTGGGTATTGCCCTGGACACTGAAGAACCAGTGGTGAACCAGAGAAACCATCAACCCTCAGAGAGCTTACATTCAAGTGAGGATGACAGGCAAAACCCAAAAATATACACTTGAATTCCAAGTAGTGTTAAAAACTAAGGAGTGATGGGGAAGAAGAGGAAAAAAGCTCTTTTGGAAAGAGTAGGTCAAAAAAGTTTTCTTGGAGGAGAAAATATCTGAGCACAGAACTCAGTATGGGGAGGGCTTCTCAACCTGGGCGCTACTGACATGGAACCAGAAAATTCTTTGTTGTGGGGGCTGTCCTGTGTAATGTAGCATCCCTGGCCCCTACCCATTTGAAGCCATTAGCACCCCCTGCCCCAGATGTGACAACAAAAATGTCTCCAGACATTGCCCAGTGTCTGCCACAGGGCCCTCCAGTTGAGAACCACTGGAGTAAAGAGAGCAACGCAGCTGTTTAAGGAAGAATCTTCCAGGCAAAAGGAAGGGTAAGTGGAAAGGCATGTAGGAGGGTGGTTTGGGAGAACAGGAGGAAGTTTAGAATGGCTAGACTGCAAGAAGAAAATGGTCGAAGGTGAAGTCAGAGAAGTCATGAGGGGCCAGATCACGTAGCACCTTACAGATGGCGGTGAGAGGTTTGGAATTGGGGTAGCAAGAGCAGCTATTGGAAGGTTGGGGCAGGAAAGAGATTTGACCTGATTTTTGTCTCAAAAAACTCACTCTGGCTGCTGTGGGGAGAAGTGACCATCAGGGTAGACTAGAAGCAACAACAGCATTTAGGAGGCCTGTCCAGGCATGGAAGCAACAGACACTGGTGCCAAAGACGGCAATGGGATATGGAGACTGTGTTGGATTTGGGTTATATATCAACAGAAGAACAGACAGGATTGGACGGTGTGCCAAATGGGAGAAATAAGGGAAAGAGAAGCCAAGGAAGTGCATAGGCAGGGCATGAACAACCAGGTGGAACTTCTGCCATCAAACGGGGCTGGGGAAGACTTGGCAAGAGATTTGGGTGGAAGAACCCACAGTGCTGTCTCCTTGCGTGTGTGGACTCTGACATGCTTTGCCAACATTCAGGTGGGGGATTGTACAATGCTTGGCCTGCAGCAAGGGTTCCATCATGGGGCAAGAAAAAGAGGCAGACGCAGACACACCTGGACAATCACGGCATATTTTGATGATTTTCTTTACAAAGGCTTATGGGTGGTTCACTTAAATTATGCATTTCCCTCACACATTTCAATGAAGACAAATTTAGGTAGAGAGTTTTCTCCGTGTCATTCATCCATACCTTTTTGATCCCGATATTTTCACACTAAAAGGGGAGATTTGATAGGAGGGATTATTTGAGTATCTGAGATCCATCATCCATGAAAATCTTGGTTAATCTCCACGACTCTCCCTCTGTTTATTTATTAGGCAGTAAATCAATGCCAGAGTTAGTTGGAACCAATCTCTTTATAATATTTTTCTCTACAGTTTCTTATATTCTCCCAAAAAAAGTTACACTTCAGGGAGAAGGATTACAGACTCTGAGCTGTTGACTGCAGAGAAAAGTGATTTTTAGGGCATTTAAGGGTAACATTTATACATAGAACAAACTGAGCTCCCTATTGTTGAGCAAAGGAATTGCAATTGGTCATTAATTAAGTAACCTCCTGCTGTTTCTCCGTGGAACATGATGCATGCATGTTCCATGTGCAAAGCACCTCCATCCAGAGTGGGTGGCTGCCATTTGGAGCACCTACTTCTGCAACTTCAGGTTTTTGCTTCTTATTTGAAATAGTTTTTTCCTCTTCTCTAGCAGTCTTAATCCATATGGCACATCTCTTCCGATTATTAGCACGGGGAACTTTACTCTTAGCTTCTCTGGAGCAGTGGTTGACAAACTTTTTATATAAAGGGCCAGATAGTAAATATTTTTGACTTTGTAGGCCCTCCAGTCTCTGTCAAAATTATACAGCTCTTGTTTTTGCCTTGCAACAGCAACCATAGACAATATGTAAACAAATGAGCGTGACTGTGTCTCAATAAAACTTTATATACAAAAACTGGCTGTGGGTAGGATTTGACCAATGGGCAGTACTTTACTAGCCTCTTCTCTGGAGGATTAATCTCTTTGAGGTGATATTCAAGTCTTTGCAGAGTGACTTCCATGCACACAATATAGCTCATATTAAGTCAATCATTAAGGATGTAGCCTCCAAATCCATTGAAAATCTATGGCAACACATATAGACAGAACTATAATATCTTTTCCTTTCCAGCTTCATAGTAGGGATTTAAGCATTTAAAATTCCAATAGAAAAAAGATTTGGGAGTATATCAAATACTCATTTGCTACAATGAGTCTACATAACAAATCACCCCAAAACATTGTAGCTTAAACAACAACCACTTACTGTTCTCCAAAGTCTGTGGATCCCCTGGATAGTTCTCCAGATCTGGACGTGTTTGCTGATCTCGACTGGGCTTGCTCACGTGTCTGTAGTCAGCTGGCAGGTTAGCTAGTTCTGGCTGGTCTGACAGCCTTAATTAGAATGACATGGTTCTGCTCCACATGGTTTCGCATCCCCCAGCACACTAGCCAGGCCTAGTTTTCGTGGCATGGCTGGAATTCAAGACTTAGCAAGAGAACAAGTCAAGTGTGCAAGGCCTATTGAGGCTTAGGCTCAGAACTGTCATGCTGTCTTTTCTACTGCATTCTTTTGGCTAAAGCAAGTCGTAAGGCTAGCCTACAATCATATTGTAACAGGACTATTCAGGTTCATGGCAAAGGGAATGAATACAGAGAAGCCATTAATTAGGGTCATCAATGTAGTTGGTCTACTACCACCACCAGGCCATTCCAATACCAGCTCATTACTGCTTTCTCAGGATTGGAATAGCACTTAAGCAGGGGGAGGGTGAGAGGATTAATTGCTTGACTCAGATTCTTTGAAAACCTGTATTCCAATATATTGAATTTTTAAAGTAGCTGAAGGATGACATCGCTCGTTTTCCTCTATTTAAGCATGCTTAAAAGAAGTGCTTTATAATGTTAAGGGTGATTGCCATAGGATATACTTATGCCCCAATGTTAGGACTTAACAGAGACAAGATGCCTAAAGAAGTAAAAATGGAGGCCAGACATGGTAGCTCACACTTGTAATCCCAGCACTTTGGGAGGCTGAGATGGGTAGATCATTTGAGGCCAGGCATTTGAGGTCACAGTGAGCTATGATGAATGACACCACTGCACTCTAGCCCTGGTGACAGAGGGAGACCCTGTCTCAAAAATAAATAAATAAATAAATAAATAAATAAAATGGCCACAAAATACTCTAATTGTATGGGCAAAATAATGAAAAAACAAAAACCAAAAGCCCATCAGGAAACAAGGACACAAAGCACCATGCTCCCCACTTTCAACCAGACAGCCTCCCTTGGGCACTGGTTGCTTATTGTTGACCCCTGAGTAGTTTGGACAGAAACCTTCCACCAGGAAAGCACATCAAAGATGTTTCAGTTATTTTGTAGCAAGCTCCATGGAAACTGTATTCATTAGAATCCTTCGGTTGCAAGTAACAAAACCACCTTGAGCTAGCTAACGCACCTTCGGGGGTTGGGAGAATCATTATGAGGACATAGGTTGTCTCTTCAGAAGCCAGGGACAGAGACGTACGTGGCTGAGCTGCTTCAGGAAGGGGCTGGAAAACAGGCAGGGACCAAGATAGTACTCTCCTCTTATCTCTGCCTCCTTTATCTTTCTCTCTGCAGACTAGCTTTTTCCATTACTTAGCCCATGTAGTGGGAAATATGTGGTGGACAATGGCTTGTCCCATTGTTCCTATGTTTTTATTTTTCTCAGCTGGGACAGAACTAGACTATCTAGGTCCTGACTCCATGTCCCTGAGAGATTGGATTTTATTGGTCCATCTTGGTCACATGGCCACCCTGGTCCAATCATCTATGGCCAGGGTCAGAGACTATAAAAGAGGTTCCCAGGGCCTGTCCTTTGTGGGTGAAGGGGCACTTCAAGGGTTGTTGGGAGTTACACAGGCAGACCCCAAAAGAGCTTATGTTAGAAATTCTCCCCAGTTTCAGGAATGGGTTTCAATAAGAAGAAGGAAAAGAGAAGATCGATCTTGAGATATCATACAAAGACATTTATTCAAGCTCTCTTAAATCCGTGCAGTCCTTCAATTCGTTATGTCCTCCTACTCACCAGGCATGTTAGTGTTAATGATCTAATACATTGAGAAAAGACTACTAAGAGTTTACTAGCAGTCTTAGTTTGGGAGCCCCCAGCAGCAGGCTCTGAGTCGAGGATTTGAGAGCAAATTGCTTATTTGAGAGGGGATCCCAGTAAATGGCAATCCAGGAGTGAGGAAGTCAGACAGGAACGAAAGGAGCCAATGCATGGTGAGTTAACAAGCAAATTACCACTGTGGGCAACTGCGCTTAATCCTGCCGGAGAACTGTGAGAAACAACGTAGGTCGTATCTTCAGGGTTTGTCAACCACTGATTGAGGGCTGCTGGCCCTGCTGGCCTGCTGCTGACATAGGAGGAGCCGGCTCTACCGGTCAGAGAAAGCTCCCAGACGGTGAAGTTCAGGTCCTGGCCATTGGAAGTCCAGCCGGTGTACCTCGAAACAGTCGCTGGCTGTACCAGCAAGAGGAGTGGATATTACAAAATAGGAAGAAAAGGGCCGTACAGGCAGATAGGTGACAAGAGGGGTCTGACCCACTTCGCAAAGGCCCACAGCAGGAAGAGGCAAGTGTGGAAGCAGAGAGACCAGTTAGAAAGTTATAACGTGAGTCCAGACACAGATACTGGTGTCTTGAGAGAGCATTAGTGGCATTAGTGGTGAGAATGGGAGAACTGGTTGACAGCTGGAAAGAGTTATAAGGAAGGACGTGCCCACAGGAATTGCTAACGCCCCAGAGAGTTCCTCCACCAGGATGACTCCAAGGTAGGTTTGGTTTTGTTCCTTTGTTTCTTTTGTTTTGTTTTGCCTCGAGTGGGCAGAACTTGTTTTGGGAAGGTTAAGGCATTCCAGGTCATGGAGAAGCCAAGGTGCGGGCAAGTGCCGGGTCACGCAGTCCTCTGAGGCTGGGCACCTAGGGCTGGAGCGGGTGGGACTGGAACGTTAGGCTGGGATCTGGTCCCGAGGGACACACGCTGCCCGGACTTTCAGGAATGGCTGGGCCATCGGAAGCCTTTACAGGGAAGAGTGCCACGATTGGATGCGTTTTAAGAGATTATTTTGGCAAATCATGGCAACTGGATTGTTAGAGGAAAGCGTAGAGGCAAAGGGATCCGGATACAAAGTTAATATTATCATCCTGAAAGAATGAGCGGACGAGGGCAGACTTAAGGCAGAGGCATCGGCACTGGCAAAGCAGTGACGAGAGATTTGAGAAGCATTTCGGGATTGCAGAGGTAGAGTCAAAGGAGTATGACTGATTGTGCATGAGAAAGAAATGGATCAGAGAAGGCTCTGAGGTTTCCCACCACCCGCTTGGCAGGGAGGATGGTGAGGCCCTTCCCTGAGCGAGGGGGCAGAGAGGCAATTCCAAGCGAGATCACGTTCTCTTTGGTAGCGTTGCCAGAAACAATGCAAGAGGCCCTGTTACATTTGAATCTCAGATAAGCAACAAATAATTTTTTAGTATATGTCCCAAGTATTGCATGGGACACACTTAACCTAAAAAATTATTTGTTGTTTATCGAAAATTCAAACGTAACAGGGCCTTCTGTATTTTTAAATGCTAAGTCTGGCAACCTTACTCTTTGGATGTGCTAAGTTGGAAGCACCTGTGGGACACAGGAGCAGGTGGAGATGAAGGTCCTGTATTCAGGTGAGAGGTCCGGGGGAGAAGCAGACACCTGAGAATCACATTAGAAGATGATGCACGCCTCTGGCTTGCACACTTGACTGCATTTTGGCATCACCCAGAGAGCTTTGGGAAAAAAAACCAAATAGTTATGATCAGAGATTCTGAGTTAATTAGTCTATCATGTAGTCTGGGAAGTTTAATAGCTTCCCCAGGTGATGCTAATATGCAGCAAAGTTTAGGACCACTGATCTAAGCCCTGGAAATAGATGAAATCACCAACGTGGAAAAGAATGTCCAAGATGGGGCCCTGGGGAGCCACCAGTGCTTAAAATGTATGTGGGGACAAGGAGACAACAAAGAGGAGTGGAGAGTACCTGTCAGAGGGTGAGGAGGGAAACAGCAAAGCCAAAGGGAATTGAGGAGGGAGTGGGCAGCCATGCCCAGTGCTGTGGAAAGAGAAGGGAGGAGAGGTGGCATTGGACTTGTCTATGAGGACAGGTGGCCTCGGTGGGCTCAGGGTCACAAGGCGTCAACATGGAAGCCAAATTTCGGGAGCTGAGGAGTGTATGAGAGGTGAGCAAGGTGATTCGCCAACCAACTTGTTGTATTCATAAGCAAAGCCTTTAATTCATTTTCCTTATCTGAAAAACAGGAAATGTCACCTTCCCTACTAGACATCCAAGGGGACAAGAGCCAGATTGAGGGGGAAAAGGAAAAAAAGAAAAAGCTGCCATGAAATGTCTCTTAGCTTGAGGTTCTGGAGAGAATACAACATTAACTTTGAAACAATCAGTCTCAGCATCATCATTTCCCAGCTCATGACCGTGGTCTTGATGGTAATCTCGGTGAGCCCGAGTTATCACATCTGCAAATTGGAGATACTCGTACCTATTTCAACAGGTGTCATGAGGATTAGATGGGGTCCCAGGACAGTGCCTGGCACGTAATAGGTGCCCTTTGGTTTCAACGTTTTTCAAACTACGAAGCGCTGGACAAATACAAGGTGATGCTGACAATAACAATGGTGATGGTTATAAAGGAGGAAGGAAGCAAACTCCAAAGGAGTTAAAAGATAGACTCTGCACAGAAAATAAAGATTTCCCAAATGTAGATTGTGGTTTACTTGATAGAGTCTCAGCAGAGTCTCCTAAGCACACTTCCCATTTTGCAAAAAAGCCAGGGGAGGGGAAAAGGTGGAAGGGGAAGGAAGGAGGAAGACACAGAATGAATGAATGAATATGAATAATACACCATTTCTCTAATTTACTTACTGGGGTTTCACGAGTGATAGTATCTTCCATCACTACTAAGGTATTTTAATTTCTCTTGGGATGTTTTTCTCCCCATTAAAAGAATCTGAAAATGCCATCAAAAACGAGCTCTGCATTTTCCCTCTGCTGACCACTACTGGGTATTCCAATATCCTTCCTTGCACTGGATTCCTCAGGCATCAAAGCCACTAGTCAGGGCTACAAAGTGCCTATTTGTCTGATTATAACAGTTAGAACTCAAAGTGGACTTGTTATCTTCAAAGCACCTTATAAAAGTTAACTAATTAATCCACAGAACACCTTGTGAAGCTTGTGTTATTATTTAACGCAAGGTGAAGCTTCAGTTGGTGGCTGAAACTTAAATGAAGCCACTTGGTAGTGAGCAGTAGCCCAGCTGAATATGTAACCAAACTTAGGATGGCTTGTAGATGTCACCAACAGTTCTCCCAGAATCCTGTGTGTTATGACTAAGAAATTGAACATACTGCTTCAGGAACTATCTGAAAAATACAAAAGGAAATTGTTTACTGAGATACCCACTGTTACAAAGAAACATTCGAATCAGCAATTTTGGATGAATGCAGCCTTATCTAAAATTACATCTTCTGCAAAATTAAGATGTCAGTATTCTTTGAAATTATTTTCTCAATTGCAAGTCCCCAGCAAATATCACTTTGCCTAGAGCAGAGTTTCCCATCCTGGGCAGTATTGACATTTGGGGCTAGACAATTCTTTGTTGTGGGGGCTGTCCTGTGTCTTGTGAGATGTTTAGCAGCACCCCTGGCGTCTACTCACTAGATGCCAGTAACATACCACCTCCCTCCCCAAGTCGTGACAATGAAAATGTCTCCAGATACTGCTAACTATCCCCTGGGGCAGGCAAAATTGCCCCTGGGTGAGAACCACTGGCTTAGGCAAGAGGTCAAAGTGTTTCTCTACAGTATTGCACACATCCAGAGAGCCCCTGTGGATTTATCACAACAAAAAAAAAAATTATTTTTTCTTCCTTGAGTCACTACTCTTTGATCCAAATGAACAGAGAAATTCCAGGTTTTCCGATGACTTAAGGTGACTTGGGTGAGCATGTACACAGAGGGCTCTTTAAACACACACAGAATGGCAAATGTCGCATTTTGGTAACTAGAGGCAACTCATCCAGACAACTGAGTAGTGACTGGAAGCAGAGCTGGGGTGTCTGCCTGTGGCCTGGAGCTTTTAAAATCTTCTCGGGCTTCCCACTGGCAATGCTAATTTTGAAGGAAAGCTTGCAACCCACACAGGACATTTTTGGCCTTACCTGCCTCCTCCACCTTTGCATCCTCAAATGCCAGATTCTCCCACTTTGCAGCTTAGCAGGGAGAGAAGCAACTGAAAACTCTGTGGGCTATTGAGAATGAGTAACTGGATATTAGCCTTTTAAAAAGCAATCTCTTGCTTTTCTGTCCTTCCACATCTCCACTCCCTCACTCTGGCCATCCCCCCTCCAGCCCCCGAGGCAGAGGAAACCTTGGTCACTTTTAGACCAAGGGACAAAGTCACGCTGTAGTTAAGCTTAAAAAAATGTAAAGGAATTTATCCCATGGCAAATATAGTTAAAAAGATTAAAGTACAGGATATACATACTATACATATGGACTGAATTGTGTACTCCCCAAATTCATATGTTGAAGCTCTAACCCTCAGTGTGACTGTACTTGGAGACAGGGCCTTTAAGGAGGTAATTATGGTTAAGTAAGGTCATAAGGGTGGGCCCCTAATGTGACAGGAATGATGTCCTCATAAGAAGAGGGAGAGACACAGGACAATGCACAAAGAAAAAAGGCCATGTTTTGTGAGGACACAACGACCAGGTGGCCGTCTACAAGCCAGGAAGAGAGACCTCATCAGAAACCAACCCTGCCAGCACCTTGATCTTGGACTTCCAGCCTCCAGAACTAGGAGAAAATACATTTTTGTTGTTTAACCTACGCAGTCTGTGGTACTCTGTTATGACAGCCTTAGCAGACATACACTAAGACAGTCGGCCCTTCCTATCTGTGGATTGAACCAACCACAGATTGAAAATATTTGGAAAAAAATTGCATCCGTACATAACATATACTTTGTCATTATTCCCTAAACAATACAGCATGACAATTATTTACATAGCATTTACATTGTATTAATATTAGGTATTATAAGTAATCTAGAGATGATTTAAAATCTACAAGAGGATGACTGTGGGTTATAGGTAAATCCTACACCATTTTGTATCAGGGACTTGAGCATCTGAGGATTTTGGTGTCTGCAGAGGGTCTGGAATCAACCCCACACAGACACAAAGGGATGGTTGTACTATTTAGCGTAGTTTTAAAAGGCATGGATCTGAAAGATGAATTAAGTGGAAGAAAACTACACCACCAAACAATAGACACATTACCATGCGCTCATTATTTTAGAAATGCACAAAAATTACACACACAGGTACACATATGTTTTTGTGCTTTTGCACATACATAGTGATGTGTCTGGGAGAACAGCCCCAGTTTGACAACAGTGGTTAGCTCTGAGAGAAGACTGGGATTGAGGACAGGGGAGTGGTCAAGAGGCGTTTTTATCTTACAGTATTCTGGATTTATGTTTTTGTTGTTGTTGTTGTTGTTGTTGTTTTTGAGACAGAGTCTCACTGTGTTGCCCGGGCTAGAGTGCCGTGGCGTCATCCTAGCTCACAACAACCTCAAACTCCTGGGCTCAAGAAATCCTCCTGCCTCAGCCTCCCCAGTAGCTGGGACTACAGGCATACGCCACCATGCCCGTCTAATTTTTTTTTCTACATATATATTTTTTTTAGTTGTCCGATTAATTTCTTTCTATTTTTTAGTAGAGACGGGGTCTCGCTCTTGCTCAGGCTGGTCTCGAACTCCTGAGCCCAAACAATCCGCCCGCCCCGGCCTCCCAGCGTGCTAGGATTCCAGGCGTGAGCCGCCGCGCCCGGCCGGGAGTTCACGTTTAATAGGAGTTCTGGAGGTGGACGGTGGTGACGGTTGCCCAACAGGTGAATGTACTTGATACTCCTGAAGTGCACACTTATAAATGGATAAAATGGTAAATTTTATATTATTATATTTTACTAA
>CAUYRB010083098.1:0-30152 GCA_963574695.1 Propithecus perrieri | reverse complement strand
TGTCGAGCTGTGCAACTATTCACAAATTCCACTTCAAACAGAAATACAGTGTACCATTGTCAAAACCTAATAACAGATTGGCGTACTCGACCCCCACAAACTCTCAACAACCAGACTCATGTGGTAGTGGTGCCAGTCAGGAGGGGGAAGTTAGAACTAAATCGTGAGCGTTGCAGCCGCCAATTTAGCCCTTGTAGTTTACTAATGTTCTAATTGTGCCAGCCAATCCAGGAGGATTATTTTGTTGAAACTTATTTTATTCTCTGGTATTTTAAATGTGTTCGTTTTAAAAATAAAATAAAAATATAAAAGATGAACAAAAATGTATTAATAAAAATAAAAGGATTTGTTCTGCAAAATTTGGATTCAGTCAAAAGGCCGCACTTAAGAACCCAGAAGGCCACATGTGGCCTTAAGGCTGCAGATTCCCTGCCCCTGGTTTAGACAATGCCATGTACAGTCTCACTGACTGAACAGTATACAAAAGGCTATTTTTACATCTACCACCACCAACTCCAGTAGCTCTGAGCACAGTCATTAAATCTACACAAGACACCCCAAAAAGGGTGAGAGAGAAAGGACACCAAGGAAGCAGAGGGTCTCGGTTCCAGCATTAGCTGAGAGGCACTGGAAAACTCTAATCCTCCAGGCCTTGGTTTCCTCTCCTGTAACTGATCCTGGCCTTACCTGCCGCACAGGGCTATTCTGGGGGTCAGGTAAGATCGTGTACGAGCTTTAAAGCATAAAGCACTCTACAAACCTAATACTTAATTGTTTAAAGGAAAATTTGAACAAGAAATGTTTTCTCTGGCTTCTGCCCGCATGAATCCTTTTGACACTGTGTTTTGGGGTCTTTTAGATGAGAACCAGTACAGAGAGGCAAGCTTCCATGTAGTTGAACTCTGAGCAGCAATTACTCTACTTCCCTGGACACTTGGCACCTCGAACATCCACACACCCACCAAAAACACAAACAAGATCCAGGGCTGGGAGGAAAGAGATAGTGCCACCTTTCAAATCACAGACTCTGCTGTCTAGAAAGCACAGTAGAAAAGCCAAGTTGTTTCTTTTCTGGTCCTTTAGTTTGGAGATATAATTTTCATCAATGTCCTTAGAATAAAATTCCAGCCAAAAATATTAATTTGGGGGCCCTGCTCAGCTATTACCTTATTCAGAAACTTGTACTCATTGTAAAGAGGCACAAGAAAGCAAAGCAACCTCCAACCCTGAAAGCGTAAGTATCTCACCTACACATAATGGACGAGGGCAGAGACATGCTGTCTCTGTAAAGGTAGACTGTCCCCTGGGCCAGAAGCAGAAAGAACCCTACTGGCAGGTACCAGCATGAAACAGAATAAATGCTCTGGCATGCTCTTTAGAAGCATTAAATTACAAGGCATTCATGCACAACGAATCAGCTGGTCAGCATAAACAAGACGGGCAGAAGGAGGTGGTGGGAGCTGAACTGACGTGTCTCCTGCTGGTCAGGAAAAGGAAGGCCCTGGCCCCAAACCCTTCCTGTGCCTAACGGAGAGGGCAGCCTTCTTCACATTGTATAGTCACCTATGATTATAATTTGGCCTCCCAAGTAATCTGCCTATGGGAAAATCACACCTGATCACGCTGACCAAAGCTTTCTGGTCCCGATAGCAGGTTGATTTTTCACAGTAAAGTCCTATAGTAGCATTCTAGTTTATACATCAGTTTCTTGTAAGCTTAGTTAGGGTGAATCTATCCCTGAGACTCATCCCTTCTTGGGTGTATTAAAATAACCAACTACCTGAGGCCATCAGGCTAAACTGCAATTGGATGAAGCAGCTCCATCATGGCGAGGACTGATGGTATTACCATGGTGAAGCCAGCCGTGACGACTCCTGGCTGCCTAATGGCCGGTTTTCGGTTAGAGACTCACCGGTGACATTGCGTCCCCTTCAAACCACTTGTACTAGTAGAGTAGATATAGCGTATTTTATTTTAATATACTAAAGCATATATTACAACAGATACATGTCTTTCTAGTTTTCTTTGATCAAGTCATTCCTGAAGCCCATCTCTGCCTTTTTAACACTCTATATTAAAGTGTTAAACACTCTATTTTACTATTCTTAACACTCTATATTAAAAGGCATTTTAAAAGTTCCCTCTAAATATAAGAGCAATAGGCATTTACTGAACATTTACATCAGTGTGTTACTTCGTTTAAGCCTACGACAGCCTATGAGCCAAGTGTCATCATTCTCCTTTTAGAGATGAACAAATAGCTGAGGCTCCGAAAGTGAGGTGGCTTATACGAGGCCACACCCAGAGAGAAATGTGGAGGTAGGATTTGAAGCAGGCAGGTCTACAAATCCTCACCCCGCACATCCTATGCACTAACAATAACCGCATCTCTTTCTTGCTCATTTCCTTGGGATCCATTACATGGAACTAAAACTAAGTTACGTAACCCTCTTTCCCTCTTTGTGCGCATGTGCCCAGGAACTCTGATTTCTACCCTGTGCCACCACGGGAGATACACACACAAATCCTGAATTTGGCTTTGCCCCATCAGAGCTCAGGGGGACTGAAGCTCAGCTTTACACAAGCTCACGTTACTACCCTTTTCTTATAGCTGTTCGTCCTCTCCTGATTGTCTGCTGTAGTTTGGGGCTATTTTGGGCCTTTATTTTTTTTCACAAGAGTACATATAATACCATGGTAACCAAATTATATTTTCATTTATTCTTGTTCTGTTTTAGGTACGGTATTTAAATAACCCAGTTGAATTTGAATCAGACACATCATCTTATCCCTTTTAACTGCTGATTTAACTCCTTCCATCCCCAATATCAGTCAGTGGCTAATTTCTTGTTTCAGCTTCTAACTGGCAAGCTACTGACAATATGCTTTGGGTTATTATTGGATATTCATTTTCCTTTGAGTTCCCGAAAACACTGCTAGTCATTTACAGTTGAGATAAGCACCATCTTCATAAATGTCTCGGCCACATCAAGCTTCTCTTACTAACCCCATAATGCAAATCCATTGAGGAAGGGGGCAGCAAGATAACAGGAAGGAAAAGAATATTCTAGCAATCCAACCCCTATTTTCCTCAGTGTCCTAAGAATTGAGAGGAGAGAAACATATGGAAGTGATGATGTTTAGTGTCCCCAGGCTGACATTTAGGGATATACAGAAAGTGAAGGTGCTCAATCACTGCCTTAACAAGGGAGGAAAGGGTTATTTTTTATTTCAGTACGTGCACACTCTGTTTTAGCTAAACAATTTCTTGTTGACAGACATTTTGGATGTTTCCAACATGCCACTATACTGTCATGCGTCAATAATGACAGCAAACACCCCTACAACATTTATCTTCGTGCCTCAGATACTGGTCCAAGTGCTTTGTAAACAGTTTCTTATTTAATCATCACAAATCCATGTGAGGTACATACAATTGTCATCTCTCCCCTTTAAAGAGGAAACCAAAGCACAGAGAAGTTAAGTAACTTGCCCCGGTTATAAAGCTAGTAAGAGGTAGAGCTGAGATTGGAACCTAGGCTGCTGACTCCTGAAGATCATTCTATGCTAATTCTTACATGAGAAGCATCTAATGGGACTTAGGCTGCATAAGTAGGAGGTCTGCTGCATTAGACGAGGACAGGGGTTCCTGCCTGGCCCCTAAGCGCCACCCCACTACAGAATCTTAGCATCTGGAACAGTGATGGTATAGGTTCTATAAACACTGTACTGATTCGAATGAATAAATACATAAATGAATGATTCCTCTTAAATCAAAATCAAGACTAGCACATTTATTTGGTGCTACCCATTCTGATGGGGGTATTCACACTCTAGAATGATGATGTCATCGAGGTAGGGAGCACACTTTAAGCCTCTAAAATTGCAGTTTGGGCAAATGCTTCATGCCTTGAAAATTCCCTTCACTAATGATTTTAAGGAGGAAGGACACTCACTGGCTATGCATACAGCCAAGCGAGTGCTAAGAATTATTAGTACCTTCATGCCCATGGGTGGTGGCTAGGTTTCAGTGGAAGGGAAATCGATGCCTCCCTTTATGTTTAAAGCACTGTAATTATCTCAGTTGCTTTGAAGCCAATGAAAGATGGAAAATAAATATTTTAGAAGCACATTCAATGGAAGGCATAAGCAACCTCCTCCCAACAAACAAAAGTAGTGTATATCCACCTGTTCTGAAAAAAACCGGAAGCCCTTGTCCTCACGAATACATTCATATGTTTCTCCAAGAACCGGATTAAATGGCTTGCTCCCCGCTCGGAAGTAGCTAGATGCATATGCTGATACGGCAAAAGCTGCCACATACACCTAAGGACAAGAAGGAAAGAACTTTGTCATTTCTGGGTCACCAAGAAATTTATTTTTCACAAAGAAATAAAATAAAACCTCAATTTCTCTCTCTGTGGCTTTATTTCAGAAAGCCAATAATTTATCTTTGGTTTAAAAACAATCAAACCAACAGATTTAAAATTGTAGGTTTAAATAAAGTTTGTTTTGGCCCAGAAACAAATTAGCCAAACATTTTTAAACTGCCCATTTATTTTGATGCCTAAAAGTTGGGCGATGCCATCAAGATGATGACATTGATAAAATGGACTTGTGCTGGTTTTTGAACTGCTAAGCTGATGCCAGGATGTTTACGCCTCACATTATCTGAGAATCCTGACATGGTGCCATGGCTTTGGAGGAGGAGAGGGAAAGAATTTTCAAAAAAGCCAAATTTCCCCCGAAATTCAGGGACGATCATCAGAAGTTTAGCTATTCACAATTTGATATTACAGCAACCTAAACTCTCATTGTGACCAAAGAAAATCTTGAGAGTCATTTTCTAAGTCTGAGAAACAAGCCACAGGATACAGTGACTTTAAAATTCTTCTTTTCGGGGGAAAAATATACATATAAAAAAACGGAAGGAAAATTTTATGTGAACATAAAATTCACAAAATCTCTTCACGGCCCTCACTGTGAGGCTGTCAGCATTTTATCAGTTCCCTGCTCAAAGCACCAAACAGACATATTACCCTTTTTGTCTTTTTTTATTTTTATTTATTTATTTTTATTAAAAAAGTTAAACCTCAGTAGTGATAGCAATGTTTCCTTTCTAATGTTGGGCAGTAACAATCTCAACATTTCCTCCTCTGGCACATTTCATGAAGTTTCTTGTACTGAAGAAGAGCCAAGTGCCTTTCATGAATGTTCACCAGTCACGTAACGTCCCTTATTAGCCTTTTGCCAAATTTTTGGTGCTGCCTGACACAGGCCCCACTTTGCCACCTCATGCCTTAGGAGGCTCTAGAGCAGCCAGGTGGCTCACAAGAATCCGTTCACTACACTCAAGCCAGCCCCATCTGCGGCCGCCTATTCTCGAAACCTGGGTCTCTGCTCCTCTCTGCTTCCGTGTATGTTTGTGACACGCTGTATATGGAACGCTGACTCAACCCTGAATCGCCTCACAACTTAAAATATAGCAACACTGACAAGAGAAGCTGGTGTCACTCAAGATGCCAGGGGGAGAAGGAAGTGAGGGGCAGGAGAAGGAAGCCCTCTCCTTTTGGGTTGGCGACACGAGGAGCGTGTGCAGGAGCCACGCTGACCTGCAGCACAGTGGACAAAATCCACAGGGTGAGGCTCCCACCCAGTGGTCGAGCTGGGGATGTGAAGCCCCTCCTCAAACTTCTGCGGAAGGCCAATTATACCGAACAACCAGCAGAACGTCCTAGGGGTCTCTAAATTGCCACGAGAATGAAACACCTTTAAGAATACTTTCATCCTCAAAGTCAATCGTTTCCTTAAAAGAGCTGTCCACAAATGTTGGCTGTTAACACTTGCCTTGGAAGCTATTTCCTTCTCTTTTTTGTTTCCAGCAAAAATTCTCTGGAGAAAAGTAACAAAGAAGATTTAAAAAAAAAATATATAGTTCGTTTTTCTCTCCTACCCTGATTATCATTGGTACCAAGAAAGACAGTCGCTTTGATGAGGGAGGCCCTGGAGGCTGGGTAGAATGACTATGGGATATCTCTCTCAGCAGGTAGTTCAGATTCCATCTTAATCTGCAAATCACTGAAGTAATGATGTTTTAACGAGGGCAAAGACTGCAGAATGCTTAGAATTTAGAAAAGAATGGCATCCTCCATCGATGGGAGGGTGTCGGCATGGCTAGGCTGGTGAGGCCGAGGGGGCACTCCAGTTCCAACTGAGCCAATCAGTGAATGTCCAGGAGAGACTGCATCCAGGGACACTGATGTCCCAGCATGCGATACGATGACCTTACTGCTCATCAGGTAACATATCAGGGGGCAAAATAGGTACAGACCCCCAAGTTTCCAAGAACAAAGTCAACCACAGTCATAAAAAAGGTTGATTTGCCCCCAGTCTTAACTCCTTGGGACTTTCTGCCCTCTCCATCCCCACGAGACAGAGGAAGGATGAGGGACACTTGGTAGCACCTTCAAAAGCCAAAAAGCTATGATTGCAGGTGACACTGAGTAAAGAACAGAAGGTGAATTTTTCTAGGATGAGTTTTTGAGTTTGTTTTTTTTTAACTTTCTGATGTAAAAACCTCCTCTGTGAACTATACTTTCCAAAAACCTAGGAGCTGATGGGACAATTCCAGAAATAAACAAAAACATTCTCAAGGGAAATTTACCCTGGAGGAGAAAAACAGCTCGAGAAATTAAATTCTGTCCACCCGGGGGTAGTAAAAATAAACACACAGACAGCCCTCAAGACATGTTTTCCAGCCAGGCGTGTCAGAACGATCGGATGGAAGGCTTTTGGAGAAAGAGAAAGCACAAAAGCACAGAGCAGAACTACCTCAGGCGAAGGCTGCCAGAGGCTGCCGTGGCAAATCCCAACACAGTGACTAGCAGAGGAGAACCAGACGTCGCTGAGAAATGACCCCATGGAAGAAGCAATCAAAATGAAGCCAGAGGGGAGCAGAGCCACCTCTCAGCTCTGCCCGTGTGGGCTCTGACGGGCCCACGTGAACGGCCTGTGGCTCAGGGACAGAGGCTGACAGTGAAGTTGGAAGGCTGATTCCTCACCATCCTCTCCAGAGGGTTTGGAATTCGCGCGGCCTTGTCCAGAAGCTCACTGTACTCCAGCTCCTCGCAGAGCCTCTGCAGCGTGTTCAGGGGCTCGTTCAGCTCCACTGGCATGGCCACCTTGGACAGGTCCTTCCCGATGTTATTCCTCAGGATGTTCCACAGGCTGATGTTGCTGGTGTTGGGGCAGGGTGCCGGCAAGCAAGTTCTTCTCTTGGACTTCGCTTCCCCACCACTTTCGAGAACAGGCCCTGCGTGAAAAAGAGACCTGGCTATCTCTACAAAGCTTTTTATTTCACTCTACCATTTTTTAGAAATTTCGCGAATAAAACCTTACCTAACACGTACTCGATTTTACTATTAAACTCAGTTATCCAGCATATGACTGGAAGTCAGAATGTAAGCAAAAGAATTCTGAGCAGTCAAATACCAAAAATTAACATGCACTAAAACCCATGGACTTTAGTCACAGAGAGGCCCTTAAGTTCCTACTCAAACTAGTCCCTGGTAGCTCATATACACTTAGAATAAAACTGGAAATTAGATTTCTATGCCTATAGCAGGTTACTGTGTATAAAAACTTATAAACTAACCTTTAAGAAAATCCCTTCAAAATCTGATAAAAACAATTGTGCTGATTACAGGAAATTATATAGGAAATAATAATCATTCATTATACCATCACCCCCAAATCGTAGCCACTTATATTTTAGACTATCTTCATTTAGTATTTTCTCCATTGATACAGTTCATACTGTATGTATTTTTCATGTTCTACTTATTCAGCTAAGAGTATTTTTTCCATGTTATTTAATATTCTCCTAAAACATCATTTTTAATGACTGTAAAAATATTCCATGTTCCATATTATTATTCCCATTTTACAGATGAAGAAAATGAGACACAGAAAAGTAACTTGTCCTAGATCACATAGCCAGTGAATGGCAGAGCCAGGGTTAACTGAGGAAGTCTAGTCCCTGAATCCATATTCTTTTTTTTTGAGACTGAATCCATATTCTTAACCACTTAACTTCCTCATAGCACCAAGCAAAGTAACAGATCCTAATATGCACCCAGTGATATTTTGGTGAAGAAATTAATAGGAAACATTCTAAATAACTCACATTTATTATAAGCTCAGAGAAATTCTACAATAACAGTGTATCCAGACCTTGATCCAATCCCATTTCCTATTGTAGGCAAAATGGTGCTATGGGACCTAAAGATAATTTCTACATCCCATCTTTTCAGTCTAGTATTGATATTTAGAAATATGATCCCCCTCCTCGGAGATTTCTGTGAAGAATTAGAGGACACTCATTTCTAGTATTCAAATACTGACAAAGAAGAAGGTTGGGTTTTGCCCAGTGCTTGGTCAAGCTAAGGCAACCTCAGTTAGGCAGCAAAACAGCTGTGTTATAAGACAGAGAAAACCAGCCCTAACCTCCTATAAGCTTTCCCTGGCTGCTGCCAACTGAGCACAGTTGGGGTCTTAGGTTCTGGATCACATCCTCTCTTTTCACCTTTGACCTCTGAACCCTCCATTCACTCTGGGCTCCCCTTGGCTCCCTCTTTATGGTCTCAAAGATGGAAGACTTAAGCATCTGTCGTTCCTCCTCATCTATGGTGGGAGCGTCAGTTTTGTGTGTGTACTCTTTGCCAAGTAAGCATTGCTCCTTCATTTTTCTTTCCATTTGCCTCCTTGGTTTTCTACAAAAACAAGTAGCACGTGAACTTGCTCCTGTAGTTTTGGCCTTCTCCACTGAACCCACTGGTTCTTAGACTTTTCCACTAAGGGGTTCATCTCCCCAGAAACATTTCAAACAAAATATGCAGCATGATGATCACCTTACGCCTAGCAGGTGTGATGCTGAAAGGATGCTATTTCAGAGCATGGTAAAATTACCTGCTTTTTTTCCTATACTGTAGTCCCCCAAAAGGCAGTTCTTTAGCATTCAAATAACAATTCTTCATCATAGTTCACACATGCTTACTGAGCTGGGGAACACTGAAATATCAAAAAGGTACCTGACATGGTATGTGTCCACCATGTAGATGCTTTAAGTATCCAATGCATGGTGCAGACAAACCCGAAGGCACAATGAGTACCAAGACTGGGAGTATTTGATCCTACAAAGACCCATGCAGAGAACTTCCCAGTCGGGCAGATTCTTTTTAAGAGCACCTTCCTAGACAGGCTTCACCCCGCTCACTGACGTTCTAAATTAGAGCTGTTTGGGGGCTAGCCAGATACTCCAGGTACCCCACAGTTCAAACTAGCACTATGAAATACCTTTCCTGCCCATCATTTTCCCTCTCGGGATCAACCAGTAATAAAGGGACATCTTAGGATACCTTGAGGGGTCCCTACTTCTAGGAGGTAGCAGTTTGTTACTATAAAATTTCTTATCTTGAAGAATCTGAAGCTAAACTACCTCTTGGACAAGACCTTTTATTATATAAGCCCTATCAAATTCCTAAACTATAAAAACCCTGAGATATCTAAGGCAAAAAGCTATATCCTAATATAACTGCAGAGAGGCCAAAAGGGATATCTGTTGCATTATTTTTTAATATTTACATGATAATTGGTACATCTTCACTTTACAAAATAAAAATTTGCATGAACAGACAAATTTATCTGAATGAATACATCTTTCACATGTGGGTGCTGTCTCCTCACCTGGCTCATAAAATCCTATGGGTAGGGATCGTGTCTTAATTTCCTTATGTAGTACTTGCTATAGGTCTCGCTTGCAGCAGGTACTCTATACAGGTGACCCTTGAACAACACGGGTTTGAACCGCATGGATCCACTTATATTCAGATTTTCTTCCACTCTGCCACCCCCAAGAGAGCAAGACCTACCCCTCCTCTTCCTCCTCAGCCTACTCAACAGGAAGACAACGAGGATGACCTTTATGATGATCTATTTTTGCTTAATGAATACTAAGTAGATTTTCTCTTCCTTATGATTTTCTTAATAACATTTTTTCTCTAGCTTACTTTATAGTAAGAATACAGTATATAATACATATACAAAATATGTGCTAATCAACTGTTTATGTTATTGGTAAGGCTTCTGGTCAACTGTAGGCTATTAGTAGTTAAATCTTTGGGGAGTCAAAATTTATATGTGAATTTCTGACAGCAAGAGGTGTTGGTGCCTTAACTCCCACATTGTTCAAGGGTCAACTATATATGCTTAATAGTATTCTGTGAAAATCCAAACTTTTCAGAGATCAAATAATGTAAATCTTACCCAAGGTCTGTCTCTCATTATCTAAATCATTACTGAGGTTGTCTAAAGAAAGATTATCACTTATGTCGCTGACGTAGGAATCATCATCAGAAATCTACGGGAAAGAAGAAATAACATACATCAGCGTAAGAGGAAACAGGCAGATTTCCATAAAACCCTTATTCCTAATTATCAAACATTTTGAGTCTCACATTACGAACCTATAGAAATACTTTTGGATGCTATTTTCATAGAGGTCCATATACCAATCTGCCTAGGAGGTATTCACAGCAAATACCTGTTATTGAAATTCTTATAAATTCTTGATTTGTTCTTGCAAGGAAAACAGCAAGTAAACTCAAGATTTTTGTTATTATAAAAATTCTTATTATTTCAGACTGCATTTTTAGAATTTATTACTGTTTTGAGTAGAAGGAGGTACAATTTGTATTGGAACTATTTGTGAAAAAAGACTCCTCTATGGGAATTAATACATAAACAAGATTACTACTTCTATATTAAGGGGTAAAATTGTTAGCACACACATAGAGCAATGTTAACTATGATACCTGCCTATTTAGGAAAGTATAATTTTTATGTATTAAGTTAAAACAAATTATTATATATTATAAATTAACATAGGTCAAATTCCATGACAAAATACATAGGATGCTGATTTTTTTTTCTCTGTACTAGAAACAGTACATCATTAAATAGGTAAAAGTCAAAATTATTAACCTGTACTTGAAAAGAAGTGAAACAAACCAAGTAACAGAGACAAGAAAATAATCAACACCCTCTACTTTTATAACTTTTTTATTCTAACATATTGTATCGTTTTGTACTTTTTGGGTATGACTTATGAGAGGACTGTCAGAATACAATGATGGAAAAAGTTGAGTTTAGTGTTTCTAAATATAGATGTTTACTGAACAGGGTAACAAATAAAGCAACAAAGGAGATTTCTGAGGCACCTAACTGAAAACAGTGCTCAAACCTCATTTTCTGAAGAGCTTGGAGATAACAGCACTTCCTGAGCATCAAAAAACTCTGACAGGGAGTCAGTGATGGAGAGTCTACTCTCGTTGGAAAGCTGATGAACTAGAGCTCGGTTTTCATCTCTGGAGTTCTCCTGTTTGAAGAACAAAAACAAAAACAAAAAATGCATATACTCAGGAACAGTCTCAAGAGAAGCAAAATAAACAAATGAGTTAGTTGCATAATACACGAGGTCACAGGCCCATGCAAACAAGCAACTCAAAGCAGAGGTCAGCTCCAACACTGAGGAGAAATAAGCCTCATACAAAACAAAAAGAAACATGAAGTTCTCCCCACATGGACACCTCACTTACAGGCACTATTACTGTTCACATACATGCAACAAATCGCAAAACAAAAAATGACTGTCCACATCACTATTTGTTCCGTTTAAAGGGGGAAAAATTCCAGTGCTCTCTGAATCATATCCTCTTATTCTCTACCACTGCTGGATGTTTCTTTTCAGCCTAAAATTTGCTCTGAATTGTACCGAAGGCATGTCCTTGCATGCCTGGACCAGAGCAACATAGCTTTCTTCTGCCCCCGTGCTCTCTCAGAGGCCAATATGCTGCTTTTGAGCCATCCCTTGACAAATAAACAGTGTGTTTTGGTCCAGAAGTGCCCCTGGTGGCAGATCATTCATTATTTATGAATGAATGCCGTAAATTCTCTTTGTCTGTCTCCCTCCACCCGCAATGACTCTTCAAGGGAAGGAAATCCTCACTCCTCTTTATAAGACTCCGTACAAACAACACAACAGAATGTCACTATTTTCTCATCTGGCATGGCCCCTCCATTCTCCACTCCACTGGAGGGTCCTTTCCCTCTGGGAAGGACCTAAATACTTTGGGAGTATATTTTCTATTCTGTTTGCAGGTGAAAATTCAATCAACTCAATAAACTGAGCAAACGATTTGTAGACTCCTGAGCTGGCCATAGAGGGAGACAACACAAGTGAGAAAAGGTTTTCTGGCCAGAATGAGTGGTGTGGAGAATGCACCCAACACACGCCAGACCCAGACTGTGGAATAGACAAAGTGCTGTGAAACAGAGAAGAAGGCGAGATTGATTGTGATTAGGGGGCTCTGGTATGGAGAGGGGCCCACAGAAGTGACACCTGAGGAAAAAGAACACATTCAGGACAAGATGATTCCATGTGTTTGAATCAGCAGATTGTTCCCCTGATTTTTCCAATTTTCCCATTTTTTACTGGGCTGGTAAACGAGTTGCTTCTCTATTATGTATCTCATAAGACAGTGCAAAATAATTTGGGGTACAAAAGTTAAGGCAGATTATGTTTCACTAAGAAAGTTTATGAGTTCAGGATATACTCCCCAGCCTCATAAACATGTTATAGCCAAACAAGGGATACTGTGACAAGAGAAGCACAGATTTTCATAATTGATCAAAGGCAAGTGGTCCCTTTATGAAGTGTTTACTTCAGGAACACATTGAAATATATATCCCTTTCTTAAATAAGACATCTGCCCAAGGTATTAAAGATCCTACCCATTTTAATACTCATACAGCCTTCTGAAAAGCAAGCTTCTTCTCTACCCTAACCAAGAGATCACTTTAGAATCTAAAAGTGTCACAATTGTCATCTTCAAGGTACAGGTCTCTTAAGAGCCAGGCACACAGCTATTGATTTGGAAGACACCGCAGAGAACAGCCCCTTTAATGCTCACTTAAACAATGGAACCGTCCTGTGTCTTTAGTGTGCTCCTGCCACATAAGATGCTCATGATTTATTTACTTGTCCTACTCATTAATTTATTATAAGTTACTGCTGCTCTCTAGCTTTCTCATAGACTGATGGGTCAGAAGGATTTCCTGGCTGACAAATACAGAAAATAATACTCCCCAGCACAGTGTCTTGAACAACTCAGGACCTCATTTGTTAAAATATTAACCCAGTTTCAGTTCAATAATTTCCCCTCATGTTCGTAATGTGTGCGTGGTTGTTTATTGTTTACATTTCAAAAAGTTAAATAAGCAGAGACAAGGGAGGGAAGAGAACGCTCGTAATCCAATCACACTAAAACAACCACTTTAATAAGCATTTTGACACATTTCTCTCCAATCCGTTTTATACATGTTTGGCTTTGTTTCGAAATAATTATAATCATATTATTTACATAGGTATGTAATTTTATAAGCTTCTCCCAAACAATACCAAAATAGATTTTTTCAAAATTAAAATGTGTTCTGAGGATAAAAGTAATATGTATTCAAAATAAAAAATATTGAAAAATATAAATAAAATGACTTCAAGTCCCATCGCCTAGATGTGGTTCCTATTAACCTGTTGGTGTATCTTTTTTTGCATTAAAATATCTGTGTATAGATTTTAATTTGAAAAATTGGGATTGAACTGTACCTAGTCTATATATCATCTGCTATATTCACTTAACATTATATTGTGAATATTCTCCCAGACCATTAAAATTCTTTAAGACAATGAACTTTAATTGATAGATATTACATGTGTGTATGATAGGGTAACAATTCCCTTTACTGGAAATTAAGGGTGTTCCCAAATCTGCAAAGATGGTGTGAGCATGTTTGTAAGTATGTCTTCACTTTATCTCTATATTAAGGACACTGAATACCATAATTTATAAAAATGTTCGTGCTAATCTAATTGCTTTAATTTTCATTAGGCTGAGCATTTTTTCCTTTTTAAAAAACAAGCTGTAGAGATATTAATATCGGGAGAGGCTGCAGGGTGCATGGGACCTTCCTCTGTATGTCTTTGTACTTTCCTGTGAATTTGTATTGTGAAATAAAAACTAAAAAACAAACAAAAACCCCCGCAACAATCTGTATTTGGGTTTGTTTGTTTGGTTGTTTTTTTTCTTTTTTTTCGGTGAGTTATGTCCTTTTTCCATTTCCTTATTGAGGTCTTAAGTTACTTGATATTATTTGTTTATTGTTTACATATTAAAAACATTATCATTGATTTAGCATTATCTAAGTCTGTCATTTGCACTGAAAATATTTTTCCCAGTTTATTATTTGCCTTCTAATTTCCTTATATACCGTTTTTTTCCTAAAAAAATATAGTCAAATCTACTCAACATTCCTTTCGCAATTTTTTCTATTGCCCCCCCAATCCTCCCTACTCTAGCAGTTTAATAAATATTTAAATCAATATTTTTCAGTTTGAAGTTGTATATTTAACTCGAATTCACTGGTGATTCACTTTAGCATGAAATGGAAAGATTTAAACTTCTTTCTAAATTGCTTTGAGCTGCACCAACCTAATTTATTCAATACGCCATTTCTTTCCCATTGGTTTTTGATGCCTTTTCCACCCATATATTTATTTCTGGCTTGGTATATCTATCCTTACTATACAGCAGTGTGATGCTATTGAGAAAACAAGTATTTTGGCCTCATTAGATGTTAAATCTCAGCTCTGTCTCCTACGAGCTGTGTGTCTGAGGGAAGTTATTTAACCTCTCTGGGCTTCAGTTTCCTTGTCTCTAAAATGAAACTGCCTCCACCTACCTCATGGAGCAATGGTTGGGACTCTGAGATAATGCATTCAAATGCACATGGGACATAGTAAAGAGGTAGGCACTTAAAAGAAGTTCCCTTCTTCTCTTTCAGATTTTTCTTTACAGTTCCTGCCTTTCTTAGTCTCTTAAATGGATTTTAGATGTAGTAGGATGTTACCTCCAAAAGTCACTTGGCTTTTCACTTGGAATTTAAAACAATATAAAATAATCTAAGAACTAATAACTGATCATATTAAACCTTCATATTCAGGAATATAAAGCAGGAGGATTTTCTGACAGCAAAGGGAGGATTTTTGAATTCAAGTAGCCAGGTTCAACACCAAAGACAAGTAATCTGTGCAGCTAAAGAAAAGCTAACAGAGTAAGTGAAGAAAGTTGTGGTCCTAAAAACAGAGCACCTTGGGCTGACCCCACCATCGGGGACTGTCATGTCCCAACGGAGTATTGGTGGTGCCTTGGAGCTACCTAAAAAAAATAAACTGAGCACCTCTTGTATATTCCTGGATAGAGTTGGAACGCATTCTACTAAGTGAAGTATCCCAAGAATGGAAAAACAAGCACCACATGTACTCACCATCAAATTGGTATTAACTGATCAACACTTAGGTGCACATATAAGAATAGGATGTCGGGCACAGAGGAGGGGGGAGCGGGGAGGAGGGGACGGGTATATCCATACACAAAGAGTGCAATGCGCACCATCCGAGGGATGGACACACTTGAAACTCAGACTTGGGAGGGGGGCGCAAAGGCAACATATGTAACCTAAACATCTGTACCCCCATAATATGCTGAAATAAAAAATAAATAAATAAATAAATAATGCCTAAGAACAACTCCAAATAGACAAAATCAACCTTATTTTAAGGTTTGTACAATCTGCTAGGCAGCCTTTCAGAGGCAAAAAGAATCATGTCTTTATGAATCTTTTTAAGACTGAGGAAATCTTCCCGCACTTCTACATGCCAAGAAGTGGATTACATACCTCCTCTGAAAAAAGTCACTCGGAAGAGGAATGAAAGCACAAAGGTTAGTTATAGTAATCAGAATCTACCTGGTAAATTTCCCCTGAAGCACAAGACTCTGTAGAATGCTGTGTTGAATACTCAAACGAAACTGGGCTCTGTGAGAAAGGAGGAAGGGAAAAATCGACGTTGGATATGCAATTTATAGCATCCACGTCACCAGCTACCGAAAGAGTTGTCACAAAACTATCAAAGCACAATCAATTCAGATCTTTTGGAAATTATCATGATGTTCTGTATTCTGATTGAGGCAGTTGTTTCACAGATGTATAAATTTGTCAAAAGTCATGAAATGATACACTTTAAATGAATGAAGTTTATTGAATGGAAATTATATTCTAATAAAGTTAGTTTTTAAAAAACTCAAGGACTCCATGGACAGATGAATAGATCACTAAAATACAGTATATACACACAATGAAATATTATTCAGCCTTAAAAAGGAATGACATTCTGACATATGCTAGAACATAGATGAACCTTGAAGACACTATGTTAAGTGAAATAAGCCAGACATAAAAAGCCAAATATTGTATGATTCTGTTTATATGTGACACCTACAGTAGTCAAATTCATAGAAACAGAAAGCATGATAGAATGGTTTCAGGAGTTGAGAGAAGAGGGAATGGGGAGTTAGTGTTTAATGGGTAAAGAGTTTCTGTTTGAGAAGACAAAAAGTTCTGGACATGGGCGGTGGTCATGGTCGCACAACGATGGGAATATGTGAATGCCTCTGAACTGTACTCTTAAAAATGGTTAAAAAGATAAATTTTATGTTATGTATAATTTACCACAATAAAAAGTTTTAAAACATTTTTAAAAGTACTTGTAAAATGTAAAGAAATATAAAATAAGACACTATAATTAATCAGTTCATAACAGGCATAACTGTCACAGGAAATACCGTAAAAGGTTATTATTTTAAAAAGCTGGTCGAAATACAGGCACAATCTTATATTGTTTACTTTCTAGACGAGAAGTAAAAGATCTTAATAAGAATATGGCTCAGCAAAAGGAACAGTATTAAGATCTTAAACAAAAGATGGTTATGATAAAGGGTAAGTTTTCTTTCCTTTGGAAAAACATAGTTGGCTTCAAAGACACTAGTGACAACAGTGAATGTCGTCAATGGCAGAACCAAGGCCTAGAGGAGAAAAGGGAATCTGCCTTTATTTTATTAGCTATTTGACTTCTATCTCCTACTTCTACTCCTTTTTTCATCCAAAGTGTTTATCATCAATAAAAAAAAGACTTGTATTTTAAAAAACCCGTATCAGTGTCGGGGAGAGATTAACTGCAAAGGGACACAAGGGAACTTTCTGGGGAGACAGAAATCTTGATTGGAGTGTTGGCTACTAGGTGCGTACAATTGTCGAAGTCATCACTTTAAAAGGACACTTAAAAGGAATGAATGTTATTGGAAGTGAGAATATCTCAGTAAAGTTGATTTTTGAAACCTCAATCAGCTCTGAAGCATAGAACATTTCTATACTTACGATGGTATATGAAAATCTTCTTTTAAAACTAGTTTCAAAAGTAGCTCCAAATCAGAAATTACTCATCTTCTTAATCCACTCTGCAGGAAGTGTTCCGGAAATCTATTCACAATTTCTTCTGGGAATGCTCTTTCTCAGAGAGCCACCTGGTCGCTCCCTGTCTCCTTCGAGGTTTTGCTCAGACGTCATCGGTCCTTCCTTGCTCTAGTTACATTTCCACACATCCTTACGCTCCCTCTTCTCCCTTCTTGCCCCATTTGTCTCCGCTGCATTACTACCTTTTAATGCATTAATTCTGCCGTGGTGATTATTTATAATCTGTCTTCCCCTGCTGGAACGTAAGTTCCGTGAGGGGAGGGTTTCGGTCTGTTTTGTTCACTGGTATTCCTGGTACATGGTTGGTGCTCAATAGATATTTGTTGAATGAATTCAAGCTTTCTAATTAAATATATTCAGAGAAGAATGTTAGAACATTAACTAAATGGTCTTTAATATTTTATGCCTTATCTACTTGCAAAAATTCCTGGAGATGATTTGCCATTTATCCCTCCACAATATATATACTAAGTCACTTTGATGTGTCCAGCTCTGTACCAGGCACTGGGGAAATATGGCTACCAAATAAGACGTAAAATAGAAATTTTTAAACCATAGAAAGGGAAAATACGCATATGAAAAATCCAGGCTACTGTACTTCTGGTTTAACGTTGCATTTCATTTTGAAGATCTCTGGTGGTCTTTAAGGTTTTAAATCATAAAGGAAACACAATGGTTAAAGTAATTTTATAAAATCTATACTATATGCTAAATAAAGATGTGTTTTTCCTAACTACCATTGGTTTACAAAACTGTATTAGGTGAAGAAAGATTTTTTTTTTGAACTAAGCAAATTGTGAATTAAATTTTAAGTGACCCTACATATACATCATGTATATCATATCTGAAGTGCTTTTCTGGTACAATTTTAATAGATGTTTTTGTACTAAGATGAAGTTCTATGCTTTGATTTTGTAGAATCATATTGCCCCCCGCCCTCCGCCCAGTGAGAAAAACCCCTTTAGGTAATTACTACAGCTAATATTTTGCAGGTGAAAATACTAATGCTCCAAAAGTTCAAATGATTTGCCCAAGCTAGTGCCAAAACTCAGACCAGGCCTGGGCTCCATGCTTAAATTGACTGAGTCTTAATCGAATCCTCACAAAAGCCAGCTGCCATTCAGATTGACAGCATTAGGAAGGGACACCCTGGCTCCTTGAAGGCAGAAACTAGAGCTTCTTTGTGTCTCCCTAAGTGCCCAGCACAAAGTCTGGTGCAGAGTAGGAACCAGTGAAGGGAGACATATAACAACCTCGGACCTAGGTGTGGACTCTTACTAAAGAGCTCTTGGTGACTTGGGCCCTATGTGACCAGAACCCCCCAACCTCCACTCTTCATCCACTCAGCTCAGGCCTCGCTGGCCTCTGGGTTGATTCTCAAACATACCAAACACATGCCTGGAAAGCTCTGCCCCATAATATTTACATGGATCCCTCCCTTCAGTCCTACAGGTCTCTGTTGAATGTCGCTTTATCCAGGAGACCTTCTCAGACCACACTGTGAAATGGCACCCCACTCCCTGATCTCCTAACTCTGTCCCCATTACACCTATCCCCACTGACGTATTTGAACTTGTCTGTGCATTGCTCGTCTTCCTCCACGAGAACGTAAGCTCCACAACGGTGGGAGCTTAATTTTGTTCCCTGCTTTATTTTCAAAACCTATACATGGCATTTGGCAGGTGCTCTGAAAAAATTTGTGGAATGAATGAACGGTAAAGGAACTCTGGACCCCTTTCTCCATCTTTAACTTCTTTATCTTAAAAGCTAAGAAGCTGGTTTTAATTCAATATTTTAAAATATAAAGTAATACTGCAAGACACTTTAAAATGTAAAGAGTTTTATAATAAAATCAGGTGTACTTTTCATATATATGTAGGTTTAAATAGTTGTATGCTATTCTAATTAACACACATCTTTTAAATAAAGACTTCAAAAAAAAAACTTTTCTGCAGGTTACAAATACAAAATGAGATACCAATGGAAATCATTTATTAGGTAACAAAAATATTTATTTATAGGTAATAAAAATATTTTTATGCCATATGAACGTATGCTTTGATAGAAAATAAGATAAAAACAAAATAATTAAAAATTGCTTTTTGTCTGAACCTAAACCATTTGCCTTTCTATCTCCTACTTACGGTTTCATTTCCTGTTAAATGCTTGATTCTATAGGTAATCCTAGCCCATAAATGGATTAAATTATATGTATGATAAAAAGCAATCTTTAATGACATTTAATATTATTTCTATTAAAATTTGTACCTACATTAATGTAGGATTTAATAATATTCCTAATCGATTTGTACATAAAAAGTTGTTTGCTGTGTCTGTATAATGTGTTTGCTAATAGAACTAAACGCCACAGGTTGCATTTGTCAGACCCCAGCCTTTCTGGATTTCTTCCATTTCATTGATAATTTGGGCAGCGCCGAAAGGTTTGAGTGTGTAACACAAAATCTGATAAATTCCACATTGGAGATAAGGACAGAGAGTAACTGAAGCCAGCGGAGGGAACTCCGGAGGCAGAAGGGTCAGCTATCCTGAGAACACGTTTGAACCCTGAAAACACTCCGGACCGAGGAACACAGCAGAAGCAAAGGCCAAGCTGCAAAATGCGCACCCTGTTAACCTGACGCGGTCAGAGGGGAATGCACCGGGACGGGGTGGCGGTGTCAGAGGGCGAGGGCCTGACGGGCAACGCCAGGATGGGGCTTGGCTCGTAGGGCACAGGCGAGAGAGAGGATGTGTGCGGCTCAGTGTCCAGGAAGCCACTGTGGGGACGACTGTGAGAATGGGCTGGCGCGTTCGGGTGGGGGAAAGGGCGAGCACGGAGACCAGTGTAGGAGGCTGTAGGGAAAGCGTCCGAGCGTGCGACAGGCGGAGGCCCGAGCAGTCGTCTCGGGGTAGGGCTGGCACATTGGAGGCCGGCTGGACACGACCGCCCCCTAGAGCTCCGGAGCGGTGGGGACAGGGGCGCGCGGTTGTCCCGGGCGACGGCGTCCGGCGGGCGAGTCGGGGGCGCGGGAGTGGCCCCGCGGGGCGGCGGCCGAGCACCCCTCCCCTGTCCTCCCCCCCGTCCTTTTCCACGACGACTCGCCGAGCCCCCCAACGGTTCCCACCCGGAACGTGCCGAGCGGGCGGCGGCCGGAGCCCGAGCGCCGCGGGGACTGACGGGCGCGAGGTGGGGGCGGGGCAGCGTCCGGCGCCGTCGCCGCCGCCGCCGCCGCCGAGCAGGAGCCGCCGCCGCCGCGGGGCGCAGGGGCGGAGAGTGGGGAGCCGCCCGGTCCCCGCCGCCCGCCCGGCCGACGCAGGTGCGGCCCCCAGCCCGCCGGCGGCCCGCGGAGATGCGGCCGGTCTCTTAGGATTAGGTGTTGGTCTCAGGTACAGGGGCGGACGCGGCCTGGGGGACCGGGGTAGGCTGGGTCCTTCTCCTGAGGACTGGGAGCAACTCGTGTTCATTTCTGGAACCTTCCAGCGCCTTGAGTTGGGCACATGGTAGATGCCCAATAAATTGTTTGGCGGAATCCGCTGCTGTTGTTTTCGGGGATCGCGAGACCTCCGGGGACGGTGGCGGTAAAACTGGGGCCGGAAGACCAGAGGGGCTTGTGCGAAGTGATTTGCTAGGAATAACTGCGGATGCGGCAGTTATGTGACTGCCGGCTCCTGTTCCTACCCCGCTTCTCGAGAGCAGGGAGCGATGGGGAAGCCGTGGAGAGGAAAGGGGAATGTCTGGCCTTGGGCGGTCACCAGCCTCTCAGCCAAATGAGACTGGCCGCGCAAGGCCCGGTCGGTTTGAGCCCTCGCTGTAGTCGACATTAGGGTCCGAGCTTTCTCCCATGATCAGCGTCAGTCAGAAACACAGTGAGTTCTCCAGAGTCTCCATCCTTTTCCACAGCACACTGCTCCACTCGGTGTTTTGTTTGTTTGAGTCCCCGCACAGGCTGTTCCAGGTTTTGTTGGTGGATCTCGCTGTATACTCCAAGGTCAGGGGCAAGTAGAAGAGAAGTGAAGTTGTCTGTTTTTCAGGGTTTTTGACTCACGACCACTTATTACTACTTCTCTCAGCAGCTGATCCGGGGGGAAAGGGCCAGGGTTTCCGCATATCCCACAGGACAGCGAGGCAGGACTGTTTCTCTGCGTGTGAGGTCACCGGGTGGCGCGGAGTGGGGGAGTGGTGGGAGGTCCGGTCCTCCCACCTCTGTACCATGCTTATAGTTTGTAATCTTGATACTGATATCTCTTTATTTTGTTGTGGGAGAAATGCTTTTCATGCCGTAGAGATATTATTATACTCCCAAATAAATTGAGAACAGCAATTTGGTAGATATGCAAGGCCTTTACTAATATGCTTTTGCAATGAGGACTCAGTGTTGTCTAGTATGTTAGAGTGGCCCACTTTAAAACTCTGCCATTTATTAAACAGAGCCTCTTGTGATCCACCTGTGATCCACCAAAGTAGATGGTCCCAAATTGTATGGTATAATAGGCTGAATAATGGCCACCCAGAAATATCAAGTCCTTATCCCTGGAACCTGCCAGTGTTATAAGGGAAAAGGGTCTTTGAATACATGATTAAGTTAAGTATCTTGAAATGGGGAGATTATCTTGAATTATCTAGGTGGGCCGTAAATGCAAACATAAAAGTTATAAGAAAGACAGAGGGAGATTTGATATAGAGAGAAGAGGCGAAGGCAATAGGAACAGGAGGCAGAGTTTGGAATCATGTGGCCACAAGTCAAGGAATGCCAGCAGCCAATAGAGCTAGAAGAGGCAAGGACTGATTCTCTCCTAGAACCTCCAGAGGGAGTGCAGCCTGCCAACACCTTGACCTGAGGCCCGTGAGACTGATTTTGGACTTCTCATGCCTCCAGAACCATGAGAGAATAAATTGCTGTTGTTTTAAGCTGCCAAGTTCGTGGTAATTTGTTATGGCACCTATAGGAAACCTAATATATGTGGCCGTGCTCATAAATCACGTAGCTTCCTCTTTTGATGAGCATTTTTAAACTTTCCAGCTGGGGCAATAGTGGGTGCAGTAGTGCAGACCACTATATATTTTCCTGAAGGGATTTGAATGGGGAATTTGGTAAGCAGATAAAAGAAATTAAATGGTACACAGGAAAGAGGTAGTCTAGCACTTAACACAATTTTTTAAAGCACTTAAAAGTATTCCTATTAGTATAAGGCTACATTTGCTCTGGCTAAAGAGAGTAAAGGTAAAAAGTGAGGAAGGCTTGGTCCTTAGCTAAGTCATTATTGGATATCCATCCATCTGTATATCAAATGAGAGTTGCAGATTTCTCGGGAGGAGAGCCAGGCCTGAGGAAAGAGGGATTGCAGAAGCGCTTCCACGTGATTGGGTATTAAAATGTGGCTAAAAGCAACCTCTATTCATTTGGAATAAAGACACTTCAGAGTCTTTGGGGTGCAAGAAAAAGCAATATTGAGGTTTAATTGATTCACTTCTGGAACCCAGGCAGCTAATTTACACTTCCCACTCTCACTCCCCCAATCTCCTTTCTTTTTAAAACTGCTTTTTGAGGTATAATTTACATACCATAAAATTCACCTATTTTAAGTGTATAATCTAGTGATTTTTCAGTAACTTAGAGTTGCGATCAATACCACAGTTCAGATTTAGAACGTTTCCATCACCTACAAAAGATCTCTCCTACCCATTTTCTGTCAATCCCCATTCCTATGCCCAGCACCAATCCACTTTTGGTCGCTGGCCTACTCTAGAGTTAGGTTTTAGTCCCGTCGTTGGACTACTCCAATGGCTTTATAACTGGCCTCAGCTTCTACTCAGTATATTCTCTGTGCAGCCACTGGAGGATCACATGCCCCTGATTAAAACCCTCCAATGGCTTTCCATTGCAGTAGGATAAGCCCCCAGATCCTTAGTCTATGGTGGTTTCAAGGGCACATGAGCTCTACCCTTGCCAGCCTCACCAGCATCTTCTCAGGACAATTTAGGAAATAAGTGATAAGCACAGCATTCCTGTGGGCGTGGTACACAGTTGGCTGTCCATCAGGAGGCCTCTCATCCTCCCTTGACTACCCTGCAGCCTCACTAGCCTTCTTCCTCGGCAGTCCGTGAGCACTGAGCTTTTCTCAGGGCCTTTGCATGTGGCATTTCCGTTTAAGAAGCTACCCCAGGGCTCTGCGGGGCTGACTCCTTTTCATTCAGTCATGCAGTCAATGTCACCTCTTCAGAAAGGCCTTCCCTAACCTTTCCTAACTAGAATAGCCTCAAGCACATCGTTCTGTATACCCCTACCCTGCATCATTTCTTCATTGCACTTAACCACTCTTTAAAACTATATATATATTTTTTTCCCTTAGTATCTCTCCTTCCCCATTGGAACACAAATTCATGAAGGTGGAAACTTGATTGGTCTTGATTTTAGACAGCTCCATCTCTAGTATTTATAGAAACACTATTCAACAACACATTGTAAACTACCAAAATATCAACAACAGCAATTAATATTAATAGTTATTGAATGCTTGCTATGTCAGGCCCTGTGCTAAGTGCTTTATATGCATGAATTATTTAATTGTAGCTTACCGCTTTTCATGTGGGAAGAGTAAAGGGAGCATGTCCTCCAAATATAGTCTTCAATATTATTTTTTCAGAAGTATTGGGCAGTTTTCTTTCTCTTATTAGAATATTGATTTTCAAGATTGGATCAGTGTACATTGCCACTACTGTTGAACCTCTTTCTCCACATCCCTAAAAACTGAGCTGGAGAGGTTTTTGCTAGGAAGGAAAGGAGGAACAAAAAGAATGGTACAAATAAAAGCAGCGTCCTAAAAGACCAAGACCCACTGAGGGCACAGCAAGCAAGACTTCTGCTGGAGCACGGTGTGTGTCAGAGGAGTAGCAGGAGATGGAGCTGGGAAGGGGTTAGGCCAGATGGTAGAGGGCTTAGAGTGCGGGCCTTAGTTCAAACCTCAGTCTTTGAGCAAGATACAGCAAGATGGCTCTGGTTTTAAAGGAAACTCTTAATGATTTTAAGAAGCTAGAAATGTCATTTTGAGGTATTTTGCAGTAGGCAAGAGTTGATAAAAGCGTGAAAATACAACGGTAGTAGAATAAACTAGATTTCATATTTAAGGATTCCTTCCTTATTACTTATGACCAAACTTAAGTCTTCTTTACTGAGTTAAAAGATACTATAGAGATAGACTCAACAGAATGTGGTGATTAATTGGATGTGGAGTTTGAATAAATGAGACATCTGAGAACACTCGAGAAAGTGTTCTCTTTACCTCGGGAAGGTAAAGAGACCAGATTTGGGATAAGGTGAATTTAATACAACTTTAAACATATATGCAGAGATGTTAAAGGAAAAGAAATTCATTAAAATTTATCTACAGCCAAAAAATTTTAACCAAACAGGATGAAACTTGCTGGAAGCAGCGGAATTGTTCCCATCTGGCCTTCTGTGGACTGAAATCACCTGCGAAAAGTCATATTTTTAGTTAGCTTTTTGCTGAATGTTTCCACAGGAAATCATAGAATGTCCAATTTGGAGAAGATTTTAGAGATCTTCTAGTTCAACACTCTACTCAAGAAAGGATACCAGTAGCCGTTGGCATCCCAAAAAGCGCTCATCCACCCTTAGCTTGAACACCTCACAAGGAAGCCCACTACGTATATATTCAGGGCGCTCTAGTTTTTAGAAAGTCCATCTCCACCTTGAACTAGCATCTGCTTCTGTTTCCTTCTGTTCATTAGTCCTAATTCACACAGAGTATATTCATTAATTCATGAATTAATATGTGGAACGCCTTACTTAGATGCATTGAGATCCAAAAATCCTGGTTATTTATCATTTCAGTACACCTGTTTAAAATTGATAGACCTATTTTGATGTACCAGACAGAAGTTTCTCTATCCAGTAACTTCTCTAACTAAGCACAAGAGCTGTTGCCTGGTTAAAAGCATCTCCAGGCAGTGAACATCAGTTTAAATTGTCAGAAGGTATTTGGCCGGTCGTCGAAGTCAGTTTGGACTGTACCTGGAGAAACGTCAGGTCTGAGAATATAGATATGGGGGTCATATGTGCCTGTAGGTTTACTTGCTACATTATCTCGATAATGCCAATAAGATCTGTGCCAGTAAAATTAGAATTGGGCCAAAAGGGAGCATATAATTGAACACATATTCGTGTAAGAATATAGCCTACATAAGTGCTATAGGCTATTAATCAAAATGTACTTTCATATGAAAGGAAAAATAATAGTTCTTGTTGCTGTTGTTATATTTGTGTGTTTTAGGTGTTTTCAAGATCTTAAGTGATGAAAATGAACTTTTTGAAAATAATAAATTTTATTTAATGAAATATATATTAATAAGAAGATTTTAAATATTTTTTTTAGGTGTTAATAGAATAAGTGAAAATAAGAATATCCAGAAATTAAGGTATGTTTTACTTCTAGTTATATAAAGAATTGTGAACATAGACAGCTGATAAACTAATTTATTATATCTATATCTAATTTATTTTAGAAAACCTGAGCCTTGAACTTGATGAATATCTGAAATATAAAAGCTACAAGGGCTTTGTCTCTGTGGTTTTCAGACTATTTTCAGTGGAGCCCTCTGTGTTCCATAGGGGTATCTCTGGGGCAGAGAGGAGGGTGTTTAGTTGGGGGCTCAGAAGATTTAAAGAAAGGTTTCCACCGCTTAAAAATGGATTGAAAAGCACAACTGTAGTTTTATTTAGCAAAGGTGGAAACTGAGACTCAGAGATATGAAAAGGTTTGCGCACGTTCTCACAGTTACTGGATGACAGAATTACGTTTCCTGATGCTGAGTTCAGTGCTTCTTCTATATTGTGTCCCTACTGGATGGGTGGTGAAGTGTGATCTTAAATAGCTTAATTCTATATTACATTATAGTAGGCCCTGTGTTTAGTCACTGCAGATTAAACCCACTTTCTTTTCTGTTAGTGCACCTATATGAAACTTACATCTTCTTTCTAGATAAATAAAAAGATATAGCCATTTGTTATGGGAAAGTATGTTAGTATATATTGCCTAAATTATAAAGATAGTATTATTATTCATGTTATTACTATCCTATTATGTGATATACATATATATTGAGGCAGGTACTATATAGGAAGGCCTGCACATGAGTTACCTCAGTTAACCCTTATTCTTTTGGGGTATATACTCTTTATCTTATAGTCTTACAGAGGTTAAATATTGTTCTCAAGGTGATATAGCTAGTAGATCACAGAATTAGGATTTGAACCCTAGCCATCAATGACCACAGCCAGAGAGAAAGAATGTGATTGAGAAAGCAGATAGTGAGAGTGATGTGAGGTTAATAAGCAATTAACAGTAACTCAGGCAGTAAAGTGCTGTTCAACATGAACTATTCTCCTTATTATGTTTCTGAGACTCTACCAGCCCAGATATGTTTATTTGGATCAGTCCTGGGGTACTTCAGAATTTCCCAAAGAAAACCTACCTGAAGACTGGTTCTAGGGGAGTATCAGTCAGCTGTATAAAATTCCATCTCAGGTTTCTATGGAAGGCAAGGTGGTGCATCATGCTAGGGGCTTGCATCATTAGTTGATGCGTCTAAGAGTCTAAATAGAACATACATTGTAAGTAATCTGTACCCAATCAAAATAGGGCTTGGATTCTAAATCAGCTTGCTATGGATACAGTTATTCATTCTATCATCGTCATGGGAGAGGTCCACCTGAAGTAGCAGCCATAAGAAGTCAAGGTGACTATTCACACTAGGGAAAGTATGAGTGTACATCCACCATAGCCTTTTGGAATCCAAGGAGAAAGGATAAGAACCCAGGAGATACTTTTAAGCCCTTTAGCTCAACTGTATAACAAAAACCAGAGCCTATAAACTATTTTTCTCCAGAAGTTCCCTCTATGTGATCTGTGGTTTCTGAGGCCTTTTCTACAACATTCTAATCAAATAGCTAGAGTAGGATATTTACATATTAATAGCTATATTTGCCAGAAATTTAAGGCTCCTTTTCAATGTGAACCTGTTTATAATTTTAAATCGGGCAGAATTGTTCATAATAGATCTTGGGCATACCAGAAGAGGCCAAATCTCACCTCTGTATTTTACTTAGAGATTTATAACAAACACATCTAAGTTCATATTGTGATCATGACCAAATCAACCAAGTGCAAAGTTTTAACAATTTTATGATTTATTTTTTGCCAGAAATCCTTAATAACTTCATAAGCTTTATGCCAGAAGATAAGAATAATATTTCAATTCTTATAGTGTCATGAAATTAGAGAAACATTGAATACTTGACCAAATTGAGGATATGGTCAATTTAAAATCATGTAAATCTGAATTACAAATATTTCTAAAATGTGTATTTCACTATTCTAAGGCACATAAACTAACTACCAGCATTGGCAAATAGAGGTACTAAGCATCTTCTTTACAAATAAATGGTTGTTTTAAAACTCTTGTTTAAGTAAATAAATCTGTGCTGTCTTCTTTAAACTACTGTTTTACTAAGAAAGAACTTTCCTCTGAGGACTGCCGCTTTCCAATGGCCTGTTATGTTCAGTGATACTGAATTAATGTTTATTGTATTTGTCATCTTATGTCAAAGTAAACAGGCATGGTTTCCACTTACCTTGCTCTTATGTTCTGTTTCCTGCTAATACTATTTTTGGTATTGGATTAGTATATGATTTCCCAATACTGGGCTGTGGTTCTACCTGTCCTGCTCATTCCTTTATGCTTTTAATCTATCTGTAATTTCTGATAACATAACTCAGTAATTTAAATTTTCTTAGTGTCATTTATCATCCTGAAGAATCCCAAAATGCATCATTTTCGTGTGTAAGTAAAATTAAACAACAGTCATGATGAAACTTGTTTAAATGAGAAGAGTGTTTTCCACCCCCTTCTCCGTGGAACATTCAAATTGCCTAGCAATCTTGACTAACATTCCATTTGTTACAATTCTTTATGGAATGTCTCCCTATTTTCTACTTATTTCCTAAGAAATGATAGCACGAACCATATTAAGGTAGAATTTATCTTTAATTGTAGTTTTGACAGATGGCATTGCAGTAATCAAAAGAAAGAAAATGTGAGTAAAATAAGGAATTCTGCTCAATAAAAAAACTCTGTTTAGCTCACAGGTTTTTAAAAAATGTTTAACACTGCATGCTTACAGTCATGAGTTAATGTAAAAACGACAAGCAGTGTGTTCTATGCGATCTGCCTCTTTTCATCACTTCAATGGTCTTCTCCCACATCTCTTTCGTTTTTTTAAAAGAACCAGGATTTCGATTTATTAATTTGACCTCTTGCTTTTGTTTTCTACCTCAATTTCTACTTTTATCTTTATTATTTTCTACATGTGCTTTCTTTTACCTTTTTAATGTTTTTTTACCTTTTTTATTTAAAAATTTTTTTGATATATTATGTTCATATATATATTTATGGGGTGCGTGTGAAATTTTGTTACATGTGTAGAATATGTGGTGATCAGGTCCGAGTGTTTAGGGCATCCATCACCTGAGCATTTATCATTTCTATGTGTCATGTACATTTCAAATCTTCTCTTGTGTAATAGCTATTTTGAAAAACAACACATTGTTAACTATACTCACCCTACTCTGCTTTTAAACATTAGAACTTATTCCTTCTAACTGCATGTTTGTACCCATTAGCCAACCGCTCTTGATGGCCCCCAACATACCCTTCCCACTCTCTGGTATCTGTCATTCTACTCTGCCTCCTCGTGATCTACTTTTTTAGCTCTCACACATGAGCGAGAACATGCAGTATTTGTCTTTCTGCTCCTGCCTTATTCCACTTAACATAATGACCTCCAGTTCTGTCCATGTTGCTGCCAATGACATGATTTCATTCTTTTTCATGGCCGAATAGTATTCTCTTGTGTATATACACCACATTGTCTTTACCCATTCATCCCTGATGGGCAGTTAGATTGATTCCATGTCCTTCCTCTTGTGAATAGTGCTGTGATAAACATGGGAGTGCATGTGTCCCTTTGATGCACCGACTTCTTTTCCTTTGGATAAGTGCCCAGTAGTGGGATTGCTGGATCGTACGGCAGTTCTCTTTTAGTTTTTGAGAGATCGCCATACTGTTTTCTATAGTGGCTGTACTAATTTACACTCCCACCCACAGTGCACAAGAGTTCCCTTTTCCATCTTTTTGTATTAGAGATTTAACTCATTTATTTTCATTCTTTCGTTTTTATTGATATAGGTGTTTAGGGCTAGGAATTTTCTTCTTTTCACTACTTTTAATATGTCTCAGATTCTGATATGTAGTGTTTTAATTATCATTTTTCAGAAATTCTTTAATTTGTGTTTATATTTCCCTTATATAAAAGTTGTTTAGAAGAAGTTATTATTTCCCATATACAAGAGTTGTTAAGAAGGCCTTTTTAGTTTTGGGATTTCATTTTTATTTTTTATTTATTTATTTTTTTTGAGACAGAGTCTCACTCTGTTGCCCGGGCTAGAGTGAGTGCCATGGCGTCAGCCCAGCTCACAGAAACCTCAAACTCCTGGGCTCAAGCGATCCTTCTGCCTCAGCCTCCCGAGTAGCTGGGACTACAGGCATGTGCCACCATGCCCGGCTAATTTTTTCTATATATTTTTAGTTGTCC